>BPLR01020507.1:0-45219 GCA_021605095.1 Caerostris extrusa | reverse complement strand
TATTAACAAATAAGCAGCACTGCGTCAAATAACAGCAACAATTAATATGGGACCTTCTGGGCAAGTGAGCTCTGCCAAACCCAGCTTATCGTGTTGTCTATTGATAACGTTCAGGCAGAACTAAACATGAACCTTGCTTTGTGAATTGTCGTTCTTTTGTGGATCGTGCGATGTGGAATCTTGCTTTCAGTTTCTTTTAACTAATATTTTCGTTGACGGCCGTTACAATTCAACTCATTTGTATAGTTATCAATTTTAAGATTCTCATCAAGCGATCCACATTAAAACACTTCCATATCGTGGCGCCATCTATTATACGTCAAAAACATTAATGACAATATTAATTTTTATTCGCTTTTTCCCTCTTTACTTTAAATTTTGCAAAAAGGTGTGGAGCGGAGAATTTCTACAAAAAATATTTTAAACAGATATGTTAAAATATTCTAAAAATAATATATTATTTATTATTATTAAATTATTCATCTACAATTTTTTATTCTATTTTTTCCATACATTTCTCCAAATTCAAAAATATTATTGATTTCCCTCCCCATCTGATACATAATTGACATCTCAGGCTTTCTTTTATTATTCTGTGATATGTCAAAATTTTAAATTTTATATTTTTGATTAAAATTTACAAATTTACTGTAGTTTGCACATCAAATATCCACATCAGACATTTTCCTATCGTGGCGACCATTTTCATGCAACAAAGGAACTAAGGATAACTGTTTACTCTTCCCCCTCTCCTACTCTAATTTTTGCAAAAAAATGCAAAAACGTATGGAGCTGAGAATTTCTACAAAAAGTATTTAAAACAGATATGTTAAAATTATTTAAAAAATAAATAATATTTATCATTTTTAAATTATTCATCTACAATTTTTTATTCTATTTTTTCCGTACATTTTTCTCCAAACTAAAAAAATTGTTGATTTCTTCCCAATTTATACATAATTGATTTCTCAGTCTTTATTTATTATTCAACAAAATGTCAAATTTTAAATAATTCCATATATTTCTGATAAAAAATTAAAATTTATTGTAGTTAGCGCACCAAAAATCCACATCAAAACATTTTCATATCATGGCTCCATCTATCATACATCAAAAGAATTAATAATAAATATTTACTTTTTTGACAAATTTGCTGCAGTTGCCATTCGTCTTCTGTTGTTAGCAGAAGAATTAAAACATTGTTTTATGACACTAACGGACCCGGCAATACTTCATTATTGCTGAAACTGAGTAAATATCTGCATTAAATAGTTACAGATAAAGTTCTGCATCAATTTATTTCTTTTATTTAAAATAACAAGAATTAAATTGCGTAATGAAAAAGTAAGTACTATTTAATCATTTTATTGATACTTTTTTGCAATTTTTTAACAGTATTAAAATAATCCAAAATATTAAATCTGTTAAAAAATATAAAGTTTGAATATATCCACATTCCGGAAAATATTGCCATCTTAAAAACATAAGTTAAACAAATGTAATACAATTTAGGCTTTGTACAACAAACAATTTTTATGACAAATATATTAATGTATGACTGAAAAATTTCAAGAAATATCACCAGTAGATATTTCATTCATTTTTAAGGCCTGTTTGCCGAGTGGCTAGAGCTCGGTCCCACAGGTATCGGGTTCGAGTCCCGGCGGTGCCATGGATGTTTGTAGTGGCTCAGAATCCACTTTAAGCTGTATGCTCCGGTCTCATATAAGTGCAGAGCGCCACAGAGCCCAATCAGACTTTTCACCTGCATCATTCCCAAACTGTAAAGGGAAGCTCAGCTCTAGGCACAGTGATGTGGTGGTGGTGTGTGGTGTGGTGTGGGTGTAGTAGTATATCAGTCATTTAGTAAAGATTTAGATAATAAGGAAATCAGATGGATATGAGAAATAAGAAGATTTTAAAATAGAATTTCACAAAATTTTGAAAATTAAAAAAGCATTAAACTTATTTTCTTCCTATGGAGTTTTTTTTTTTTTTGGTGAAAAATGAAAACAAATTCAAAAATCTTTCATGCTAAAATATAGAATGAAATTATAATTCCTGAAATAAATTATGCTGATAAAGATTGTAGTTAGAATTGAATTATTTGATAATAATTCACCGTGAAAATTGTTCAGATACATTTATTATTATAAAAAGAATGAATTTTGCAAAATAACATAGGTTACTGATTTTAAAATCAAACTTTTAAGATTTGAAAATAAAATTTATGGCAAAAGTGAAAAGGCAGTAATGCTTTCTAATACAACATTATAACAACGGAAAAGGGAAAAACTTTGGAAAAACCTTATATTAAATAAAAATTGATATGCAAAAAGTGTTTTGAAGTTAATAAAATTCTCGCCCCCAAAAAAAAATTTTGAACAATTTTGGAGGGTCTACTCGTGCTGCCATCTACAATCCATCGGAATTACTAACATTTAAAATGTAAGTTAATTTATGTTTTAAACCGATTTTCTGCATTAAAAAATCATAGCTATAAATTTCCTATAAAAAAACCGAGAAAACGTTTTTCTATACTCCTAAAAAATTTTCAGAATTTATAAAAGAAACGAAAATAAAACTGACGAATATATTTTTTCACATAAATTTTTAAAATTTAAAAATCATAATACGAGAAGTATAAAATCATGTAAACCTGAGCACTTTTCGAAGACATGATTTATTAAATATATAAACCTTCCAGTTTATATCATTCATTATTAACAATCAAACATTATTTACCTATCATAGATTACCATCTCTAGGGCTTTTTCTTTCTAAATAAAGTCGATATTCGTTAAACTCACCTTCCTTGCTTGTTTAACAAAAAAAGTGTCATTGTACCGAGACTTTACATAAAAAACTCTCGTTACATCCAAATTTTTTATTTAAAAAAATCTTATAGCACCACCAATTTGGATGAAAACATTATATACTCATCAAATTAGTGGTGCTATAAAAAAGTTTTGATAGAAATTTGACGAGTGTCAAGTACATGTAAGTTATTATTTAATAAACAATTAGATATAATAATTTAAATTGATTTGCTAAAATATTTTTTTTTTAGGATCATATAAAAATTATGCCTTATTTAAGAATATCGCTAAACTTTGTAGATTTAGAAATCTTGGTATATAACTCTACTAGGATAACTCAAATTATCATCAACTTTTTCCAGTTAATTTTTCAAAATTACTTATCATTGAAACATATTCTACGCAGAAAGAGTTTTAGGCTTTTGGTAATTAGATTTTAAATATTATATTATTTTCTCTTTCAATTCTGAAAATACGCCGAACAAAGGAGAGATAGAGAATGGATATGAAAAGCAGTACTAAGTAAAACGAAATTTGTTACATTTTTAAAGAAAAAACTTTTATTAATATATAATAAGCATTTCCTTAGCAATTATTAAATATCAATAGTGGACTACATTCATCTTTATATGTATATTTATAGGATTATATTTTATATATTATTTTATAGGATTTTAGTGCTTTTTGTTGCTATTAAGACCATATAATAACTGTAACCTCAAATTTCTTAGAAACGTTTGAATTGAAAAGGTAGCATGTTAATAAAAAGACATCCTAAAATAAAAATATAACTAATATCAGAGATTATACATTATCATAACTTCTGGATATCAATCTATATATATATACTACTGTGCCCAAAAAGTAAGACCAACTAATTTTTTTCAAAAAACTCTTCATTTATCATTCCAAATTTATTTCATCTCCTTCAAAGTAATCCTTTCCGGATGCTTTTTAAGCCACCTTTTTTTTCCAATCCTCAATGCATGCTAAAAAGGCATTGACAGGGACGGCATTCAAAGCGCGTGGTGATTCCCTTTTGAATTTCTTCAATCGACTAAAATGGTGTCCCCGGAGGGGTCTTTTGAGTTTAGCGAATAGACAGAAGCCGCACGGTGTAAATACGGTGGTTGTGGAATGATATGGGTTGCATTTTAGGCGAAAATTTACAACAGAATCTATGCAGTGTGAGCTGCCGCGTTCAGTGTTTTCGGTACTAGTCGAGATTTGACGCGCTTGAGGCCCAAAATGGAATTGAGCGATCCTTTTGAAATTCCAATTTCATCAGCAAGGTCTTTAATTGTAAATAGATGGTTTGCAAGCATCAAATCTTCAATTTTTGGAAGTGAACTTCGTCGGTTGAAGTTGACGGTCGACCAGAGGGCTCTTCGTCTTCAAAGCATTCTCTGCCTTCTTTGAACTGTTTATACCACTTCTAAACATTTCTTTTCGATATAAGAATGATCACCGAATGCCTTCTGCAGCATTCCATAAGTTTCAGCAAACAAAGTTTAATGCAAGTTCTTTGTTCAATTCATTCAGACATTTCAAAATCGCCGGAATCAGTTTTAGCGTCTCACAAATTCAAGCGTAAGTCAAGCACTGATGAATATTTTGATGTCAAGTTTCACACAGATATCAAGAACCGCGCCAGCAACCTAAAAGAAAAAAAAATTGAAATTCCATAAGCCTCGGTAATTTTAAATTGAAAGTCGGTCTTCCTTTTCGGACGTAGTAGTTTATACCTGGTGGCCAATATTATATACCTGTAGGACTAAAACCATTGTTTCATATGCTTTCTATGGCACTACCAGGTTTCAAATCTTTGCATATAACTTAAATAAAAATTATCCAAAACAAAAATATTTATTGTTTTATACTTAAGAGCGCATAACCTTTTTTGGAATGCAAAAAATAATTTATTCCATATTTTATTCATCATTATATAATATTTTCAGTTAAATTGAATGGATCTTATGTTTACCATATAGTAACTTTGTTATGTTTACCATATAGTAAAATACTATAGAATACATCACTAATACTATGGAATGTAAAATTTTAAAAAGGCATCAGATTCATAAATTTCCATAAGTTTGACTACTAATATTATATATATATACATATACGTCTTCATAGTTTAACGTTCCATACATTATTTTAATTTACTCTTTTTCCCTCTTAATATTGTTCATTAAACACAATTTATGATATTTTGTCTTTCAGGGCATAATTTTTTAAATAATATATCTCCACAGGTTGGCCATATTCCCACCATTGTCAAAGTATACACTAGTATTACATTCAAAAGTTGAAATATAATACTAGTGTATACTTTGACACTAGTATTATATTTCGACTTGTTTCTCTGACTAACACCTTATTACCATGTTGAGAGAAATTGCTTTTCGCAGTTCTGGACTTTTATTATTGTAATTCACCATCTAGTGAATCAAATACTAAATTCAGAATAGGAGTTTTTGCACACTCACATACAATACCATATGAGCCTCCACAGTAACTTCAACATAACTGGTACCCCAGGCTTCAGGTTTGAATCCCTGGCCGTGGCATGGCTTTTTGTTAGTCGTTCGGAATCCACGTTAAACTGTATGTTCCGGTCTGTTTTGCCTAAATTGTGCACAAGATGACCATAGAGCGACAAACCAAGCTAAACCAAATCAGCAAGACTGGAAACTTTGCCCCATACACGCTAAATGAACATGAACGTAGAACATGAGATTCCTGTTATAAAAATATATGATATTTCAAACACTAGTCATTTTGATCTGAGGTTATTCATTACTCTAACTTATAGTCGAGAATAATCCAGATTGCTCAAGTAGCCTCCTTTCTGAAAGCATGCCTCTTCCTCTTGTGTGAGCATCATAGAGGTGTCCAGTCTATAGCCACGTCCATGTGAGAGAACGAGGCAGGCGGGGGGAGTTCTCGTTCCGAGTGTCTCAGTCTGACCACGAGAACAGCTTTCGTGACAGCTGGTTGATACAGCGTTTTGGCAGCTGGTCGAAAACGACGTATATGAAATTCATTTGATATGCTGGCAAAACCCGACTCTTGTTGAAACGAAACAAAACAATTGACTCACTTCTGGACTCTGTCCACACTGACACAAACAGGCTTATAATTAGTCCATGAGAAAGACTCGCCTGTCTCGTACTCTCATCTGTGATCAATTGTCCTTTGCTCTGTCCTTTTGGTCCACAGGCTTCAGTTTCGAATCCTGGGCGTGGCATGGATGTTTGCGCGTGGTTCGGAATCCACGTTAAACTAGAGGTCCCGGTCTAATTAGCCTAAAGTGGGAAATAAATAATGACCGTAGAACGACAAACCGAACCAAACCGTGCTCACATTTGGGAGAGTATGGGATTTATGATCCTTTCTACCACTGACACAAGAATTTTTAAATAAATATCGTACGACAGACTTGAAAGCATGAATTCTAAATCAGAATCCATCGCAGTTGTCATTTCATTATTATTTTTCATTTGTAATAATTTATGATGTATCAAAAACCATTAAATTAGTTCTTCTTCAATGGCGCAGCAGGCCGAAGCCGTGTGACTATTTTCAGATTTCAAACAGGAGACGTTATCTTTTACGAAGTAAGGTTGTCAGCCCAATGTTCTGCAGTCGTATTAGATTGGGACCTACGGTTTTGAAGTGGATTCCGAACTGCAACACATCCATGTCATCGGACTCGAACCCGAACCTGTCGCACCGAGCGCGCTAATAACCCGGACATCGGGGCTCCATATTATAAGTAATTCTAGTCGTACAAGTGATTCAAACAATATACTATACATATATATATGTATATTGTTGTTATATTGTTATCGTTATATATGGGGCCTGATGGCCGAGTGACTGGTCCTCGGTGATCCAGATTTAGGGTTCGAGCCCCGGCGGTGCCATGGATGTTTATAGTGATCCGCAGTCCACTTTAAATCGTAGATCGCAGTCCAATATGATTGTAGGAGGGTTGGGATAGGACTGACAGCCCTAAAGACTTTCTTAGACAGTAAAAAAATCTCCTGTTTCGAAATCTGCCAATAGGCAGATTGTCTTGGCCCACCATGGGGCTGGTGGGCCAATGAAGAGGAAGATATATATATATGTATATATACTACTTTTAAAGACACAACATTTAACTATACTTTTCAGGAATATATCTTCTTTTTATATTTTTCCCGCTTTGCAGGTGCAATTTGGGGAAATTTCTCAGAGAACACGAAGCAATTCTTCGTAACTCGAGGCATACACAAAAAAAGTGCATTCTGATAATGAGCTTCTGACAATCTTGATTCGAGTTTTTCCTAACGGAATTTTTTTTTAGTTATATCTAGTTGATTAAGAAAGTACTATCAGCAGAATTCTTAGTTAAGGTTAATTAAATGGGCGATTTTTTTTGCTTAAGAAAGAGAAACACGTCTTTTTAGATAATCTTTGGAGATCGTGTTTAATTAGAGGCATCTGAAAAATAATAACTTTATGTAATTAATTTTTTGTGGTATAAATGGGTCATGTATAATTTATACGTTTAATTATATAAAAGTCTGATAAGAGTTATGTGTAATAATTATTTGAATAAAAATATTCTTGTTAATTAAATGTATATGCCATCATGTACAAGTAATATTTAATTCATTTCATTCGCTATTTAAAAATTGTTAACATAGAATATGTGTTTAACATGATCTTCTAGGAAGTAAAGGGTTTTCTTTATGCATATATTCACTCACTATCATGTAAAATCTGAACTGATAATTTTAATGAGAATTATGAAAACTGTATAAAATTTTAATGCATTTAAGAGATTAAATCTATAGTATATCTAATTAATTTTTTTAACGTGGAACGGCATGAAGTGCTTTAAAAATTTTAACGTTTTTCTCCACACTATCCTCTAAAATTGGAAAACTTTAACGGTAGGTGTATAAAAGTTCGGCATAAATATAAATAGAACTCATAATTTGATGTTACTTAAAAACGTACCCACGACATACTATATAAGCTATTTAAGATATAATATATATAAAAAATGCATATATTTCTTTAATTGCGTAATTAGATGACCTCCCACACAAATGCCAAACATCCTAAGCCACCAGTTCAACTCCGTAATTGAAACAGATTATTTTAAGTATTACAAAAGTCATAGAATTACTTTAGAATCCACCACTCAGGTCATGGTCAAGACCTGTCAAACATATAAAGAAGGAATAAATGCACATAATTAAGTTTAATAATTTTCTTATTTAATTTTAACCTTATTTACGTTCTCTATTTAATAAATATTTTTCGTCAAATAGTGGGCTGGAACTCATAATTTGTTATACGTTACAGTATAAAAAAATCGTTTTTATATATCTTTCAAACATAAGTACTTATTATAGTATATTTCTGAGTAAATAACCTAAATATAACTATTATATAGTGTAGCATTTTCCTTACTTTGTATAGGAAGAAGAATATTTAAGTATATAATATATCAAATTAAGAATCAGCAATGACATAATGAGAATAGCCTGTCAGCAGATTTAGTTGCGATAATGAAACCTCAATAATTTCGCCATTTAATCAGTAATATGACTGTTGATGAGCCAATACTAATTTAAAAGAATATATATTTCTGTTCTTATTTACCGAATGGCAAATCCTTGTTAATGACGTGTAATATTTGATGTCTGCGCAGACTTGGTGAAATAATATTGAGAACTCACTCCGTTCTTGGAATAATTCAAATTATCGTTAAATAGTCATTATATTGTTTGAAGAAATGAAGCTAGTACTGAATTTTCAATAATAAGAATATAGTGAATTTCAAAACACATTAAAGAATAATATGTTTTTTACATGAAATCAGATGAACTTGAATATATACACAGAAAAGTAAGTTACAGTCAGTTGTCTTAAAATATTCAGGGCAAGGAATTCCCTTTTTTGTAAATAAAAGTTGTGCTGTATTTTTACTTCTAAACACTTTACACAATATAAGACTTCCTTCAGACGCATTTCACAGTATCCCTATGCTGAAAATGTTCAGTTGTTGCATTTTAACCAAATATTCAATGACCACTTAGATTTTATTCGTAACATAAATATATAATTAGACCTTTTCACACATTTTTACCAACTTTAGTTTATACTGCGTCTGGCGTTTATGCTGCTGGAATCCATTCGGGAGACGATTAATCTCGTCATATGACGCCAAGCACAATATCGAAAAATTCCTCATGCAAACGATTTAAAATTTTTTGAATTATATTACATTGCATAATTATATTTCACTTTAAGTTCTAAAGAAAGAAAAAGAATAATACGTTCTGTTTTATAGTTTTTAATATTTGCAATTTAAAGTCATGCTTGTAAATTTTTTTTAAAAATTAAAGTCATGACCTTGAAAATGACCCGTTAAATATTTGGTTAAAATCTAGGATCCTGTACCTTTGAAACACATCGCCAGGATTGCCAAGTCGGTATAGATGTAAAATGTATGTGTTGCCAAATCGCCAAAGTAAACAGACAAAAGGTTGCCTAAGTTCGGTGTCATTGAATTTCGCCAAAGTTTATAGCAGTTTTGAATCTAGCTATTACGTCAAAGTTTATTCCTGAAAAGGCTAGTGTATTTAACGAAAGAATACAAATTTTCACTAAGTATTACAAGATTCAAACCATAGCCAAATTTTTTCACTAAGTGAATTATTTTATTATAATTAATAGCCCTTTTTTCACTTAATATTTTTGGGGACAGCATTTTTTTGTTGTTACATTTCCAAGAAACCCAGATCATTATAGAAAATTATATCTTGAATATATGAACAGAAAAGTTTTTCTTTTACGCCACATATTATTGTTGCAATCAGTTGTCATGAACAATTGTATAAAAATTTCGTTTTTTCATTTTTTTATCTTCTCAAATGCAAAAGATAAAAAGAAGAAAAAACTCAGGAACTTTTATTGTGGTATGTCCTTTTGTAAAAAAATATAAGGAAATCATGCGGTACTTTACTTTTATAAAACAGTTTTTAATTTATTTACATTTTAAGACTTTAACTAACGTTCTAAAAGCTAGCTAAATATTCCGAGCGAATTCATACGCATTACACTTTAAACGGACATCTGTATAAATTGTTGACATCCCTATGCTACAATCTATTTCAGTTGTTGCGGAATAAAATTTATTGGAATTATTACTGTTCTTACTGCATTGCAAATCAAAACAATAAATAGTCGATACGCATTCAATGACCAAGATTGGCGAGGATTTTAACCAAATGATTTTATAGGGTAGGCTGTATTTTTACTTTACAAACACTTTTAAAAAAGTAAAAGAATCCTTAGCATTACACTTAAATCCTTATAAATTGATGACATCCCTATGCTTCACAATCTGTTTCAGTTGACTTGCAAATTTTATTGCCACATTCCAAAATTGCTACGCATTAATGACCATTGGCGATGCTCTTATGGACTATAGTCGACAACAAATGGGTGCTTTTTATGGCGAAAATAACCCTTTAGTTGGAACGAAAAGAAATTGAATGAAATCGCCAAGTAACCTTTTTCTTCACAAAAGGGAAGTAATAAACGCCATTTATAGATCGGTAGACCTCACAAACAGTATTTTTATCACACATTTGTACCAACTTTAGCAGAAAAGGCGGCGAACAATTTATAGATGTCTGCGTCTGGCGTTTAATAGGTGTTCGCCATGCTGCTGGAATCCATTCGGGAACGGTCGCCAATCTCGTCATTATGACGCCAAGCACAATATCGAAAAATTCCTCATGCAAACGATTTAAAATTTTGGAATTATATTACATTGCTAGTGGTTTATATTTCACTTTTTAAAGTCCTGAAGAAAGAAAAGAATTTTCGTATAGCCCCTGTATCCAATAATGATTGGCAAAAGTCGTTCTGTTTTATAGTTTAGTATTTGCAATTGGAAGAGATCCAAATACAAAGGAAAATGAAATGGTATTTTGTTGTTGAAAAGTAGCAATTTTTGCAATAAATTTAATCTCATATTGATGCAACAATGGTGATGCCAGGTTTCTGGATTTAAATTCGATCAATTCAGTGTTTTTCTCAAAAGGGATTTTAAACAGATAAAATTGTATCTGTTGAAATGTTTTTGCTTAGATTTTAGTCTTTCTATAAATATCTAATTTTTGTTTGTTATGACATGCAGAGGTTTTGTAATAGCAATTATATTTCATACTCTACTAAAATATTAATAAAAGATAATGAAGTGATCATATATATATTTCTAATGCAACTAGAAAATTTAGGCAGTTATCTTTAGATTATAAGCAAGGGCTGCACCGATGGTACTCATTTAGCACTACCCGTAGCTTGAAGATATGCAACGGACGCGAGTTGCACTACCCGTGCAATATTCTACGATCATATTAGACAGGGGCCTATGGTTTAAAGTGAATTCGAACTATTACAAACATCCATGGCACCCCCGAGATTCGAACCCGAAGCCTGTAGTACCGAGCTCAGACCGCTAGCCAATCGGCCATCACTCCCTATATATATAACATGATATTTAACATATATAAGATAATATATATGTAATTAAGATAATATGATAATATGTATGTATGATATATATATAATATATATAACATATATAAGATAATATGTATGATAATATATATATTATATATAAAGAAATAATATATATTATTTCTTTTCCTCCCATATATATATATATTGTCATTCATGGGAAGAAACGAAATAATATATTTTTACACGCTAAAAAGTATTGCATTCGAAGTAGTTATTTAAGCCTAAACTTTACACTTTTATAATAATTTGATCAATATTAATCAAATCGTTAATAATTGATAAAACTAATACCAGGTTACATTGATATACATAAATGCCAACTGGTCATCAACTGGTATTAGTTTTATCAAATGTTAACGATTTGTGCAAATAATCCATCAACAATGACAGTCGAGAAAACACTTCCTACTGTTTTCATATTCCTAACCATACACCGTAAATACCGTTATCAGAGCAGCCAAACCACAAAGATTTTTTTGTTTCTTTTCCCACTATGTCGAGAACAACATCTAGACCAAATCCAAGAACCCGTGTGTTCTCATGGGAGAGGTGAGGTAGCTTCTGACATGATTATTATTATTTTTCTTCTTGGAAGATTCTTGTAGCCGAACAATTTTTATTATTATCAAGATTTTTGTTTCTTTTATTAATGATAGCTGTTATAGTTATAAAATTTAAATATCTGCATATTTGCTCAAGAAAGTCAAGAGGTTAAACAATTATCATGATACCCGACCTCTAATTCACTGGTTACGTGGTTTAAAACGTAATTTCTCGCTGACCATCGTGTTATAAGCTGTTATTATTCAATTTTCAGAAATTTTCATAACATATAATCTTAATAAAAGTGCTACCGTTTTTGTTTCTGAAAAAAATGACAAAATTCCGTGTGGGGGAAAATAAATAATGTTATGATGTAAAGCCAACGTGCATGAAAAAAGGCCAGGAATAAAGTAATAGTAGATTATCATCATCATTGGAGCAGCAACCCCAAGGTGGGTCGAGGCCTCTGCCTACTGGCAGATTTCTAGACAATAGATGTTTTCCTTTTCTACGGGGTAGGGGTTGTCAGGCCTAGGCTCAACCCCCACATTCATAATATACATTAACCTACAGTTTAAAGTGGACTCCGAACCACTACAAACATTCATGGCACAGCGCGTGCCAGAGCGCTAGTCACTCGACATTAGGTCCCAAAGTGATGGATAGGAATTAAAAATGCCTTACAGAAGGCTAAATTAATAATTTACTTTGATAATGAGGAATATTTTCATTTCATAAACATTTTGCCTCGTGTTTTTACTTTTATAGCTTTTTTACATTATATTACAAAATATTTTTTAAACTTTATGCCATTTCCTTTCCATTTACATTATATTACAAAATATTTTGTTTTTTCAATCGTTCATAAAATATTTTTATTTCATCCACTCAAGTTCAAATACATTTTTTTTGAACTTGTAGTGGATGACACTTGGATGTCACTGAGTTTTTCTAATATTAATTCAGTAATTAAATTTCTAATTAACCTTAGTATTTTTTAGATTTAAGCTTTTATCTATCAACAGATGGTACTAGATAAACTTCCTTACAAAGGATTGCAAAATGATTTATTAAGGACTTTCTGCAATAAGTGAAAAAGAAGGAATTGACTTAAAAATTTTGTTTTTTACCACTATGGTAATAAAAACAGAACTTGATTGTTTATTATTTTTCAAAGGATGTAAGGGCATTATCATTCAAGGATTAAAAATGAAGTTTTTAAGGAATATTTCGGAAATTCGAATTTTTTTATAACACAATCAATTCTATCGTATTAATACAGGTGCTGAGTTACTGGTTTTCACCTTTAGTCCATTTAAAATTTCTCATATCCTATTGATATTTAAATGAGACTAAAAATTATTATACAAAAATTATACATCACATTGTATTATAAAAGGCATTTATGTTATATTGATTTCCGATTTTTTTAATAAAAAAATCAAGTTCTGCCGTATCAATGCAGATATTACTTGTTTTGCTTTTACCTTTAGTCCATTTAAAATGTTACACACCTTATTATATATTCAAAATGAGTACATGCTAAATATATATCCAATATAAAAAATAAATGTATGAATACATTTTGCTTTTATTTATGATTTGTTTAAGTTTTAAAATAAATTTTATTAATATTATTTTCAAATATTTTCTGCCATCTTTTTTTTTTATAAAAATATCATAACACTGTTTTTTAAAAAAAGCTTTGAATTAAACTTTTGATTTGAAAGGTAAACATCAAATCCCACATTTTCGCTTCGAGTAAAGAAATAAACTTTTACGTCAAAAACAGTTTCTTATTTTTCCCAACGAAGTATTTATAGTTCAGTAAATATTTACAAAACTTTTACCGACCGCCAGAATATTTTTGCGGTGAGTAGTAAATACAGCCCCATTGGGAAAACTCGAAAAAGAAACCGGAAAACCTTCGCTAAACAGGAGGAATCGATAAAATCCGATTTCTTTTCTAGTATCGTAACGTGTCTGTCCCCTCCTTTTTGCTACAAAAATTTAATGGATTCGCAGAAATCTTATAGGTAAAACAAATAACAAAAATAAAACTTACGTTATATATTTTTAAAAACTGTATGAATCTAATTGCTTTAAAAGGGTTATCAGAAATCTAAACATTTTCTCTTGTTTAAGAATAAATTTATTTTTTAATAAATAATAGCTTTTTATTAATTCCTCAATAAATTCTCCTTTTCGCTACAAAAATTTAATGGATCCTCATAACTGATACAGGTATTTCAAATAACAAAAACAAAACTTACTCAAAAACTGTATGAATCTAATTGCGTTAAAAGAATTATCAGAAATCTAAATTTTTTTTCTTGTTTAAGGAAAACTTTTATTTTTAATAAATAATGCGTTAGATTATAATGCTCTCAGGCGCTCGGTACCATAGGGTTTTTCGGGTTCGAGTCCCGGCAGTGCTATGGATGTTTGTAGTAGTTCGGAACGCACTTAAACTTATAATTTTATGGGTAAAAATTCAAACGTACAATTATTGAAATTCATGTTTAAAATGAAACAATAATTGATATTAAACAATAATTTTTTAGTATCTGTAAAGAGGTCTTTCAACTAAGAAATCCATTTACCAACCACATGTTGCGCTATTTCGACAGTCTGTCTCATCTAACTTCTTTGACATCCTATACGGAATAAACGTTCGAACATAAACTAATTCAAATTCATCAAATGGGAGGAAACATTAAACCGGAGACAGACAGGAAAAGTTCCTCCAGACAAGAAGCGATGCGGTTTAAGTCTCTCTGCGACGAGATCTTATTTCGGAAGAGGACATAAAATTCCAATTCGGGGAAGTTTCCTGATACCCCCGGTTTTTTTTTCTTGTTGCAGCAGCGGATGGCATTCGGCAGTGAGTCGTTGCCCTCTCTCGAATTAACCAATACAAACTCTTTCAAAAGATGCTTCGTTTCGAGGTGGAGCAAAAGAGAAAAAAGAGAACATCACAGACTGTCCTTACTTCCAGCTATTGACTGTTAGTGGGAGCTGTTTGGAAGAACAGCAGAAAGGAAAACCTTTTTATCGAATTGTCGTTTTATCGACTTTTAAGGAGATAGTCCGACTGCATATATATTAGCTAATGCTTTTGGTTTCAAGTTCCAATGTCTGGCACTTGCGCGAGATTTTTTTTTTTTAATATTTTTTGCACGCCATGCCATTAGACAAAAATTGTGTTGATACTTACTAATGTTTGAAATATTGGAAATTTTTAAGAACTTCAAGTTCCTTTTTATGTTTTAACTTTTATATGCATAAAAAAAATTAATTTTATTATATATGCATAGTTTTTCTTTGCCATAACAGACCCATGACGATCCATGACAGTCTGTCTACAGGCAGATTTTAAGATAGGAGATTATTACTTTATTTTTACAGAATAGAGCTGTCAGCGCTACAGTCATATTAGAAAGGACCTACAGTTTAAAGAGGATTCCAAATCACTAAAAACATTTACGTCACCGCTGGAACTCGAACCCGAAACATATGACACCGATCGAGAGCGCTAGTCACTATATATATATATATATCATCATCATCATCATCATCATTGGCGCAACAACCCTGTGTGGGCCAAGGACGTCTGTCAACTGGTAGATTTCGAGACATAAGATGCTTTTTTAACGTGGTAGGATTGACAGCCTTACAGCCAACGCTCTGCAGTCATGAAAAGACCGGGACCTACGGTTTAAAGAGGATTCCGAACCACTACAAACATCCCCGGCATCGCCGACACTCGAGCCTGAAACCTGTAGTACCGAGCGCCATAACGCTAGTCACTTGGCTATCAGGCTCCACTCATAATTGTATGGATGAAAACTCATGCAGCCACAAGCGGATGAAATGCATGTTCAAAGTGAAACCGTAAAATGATATTACACTGCAATATTTTTTAAATAATAATAATAACTTTTTAATTAAATGATTTTTTTTTAGTTTTTTATAATTTTTTAATTGATGATATTTTTTCAAAATAGAATTGTTAAAATAGCTATAAAGAAGTCACTCAACTAAGATACCCATTTTCGAACCACATATTATGCTATTCCATGTTGCGCATGTCAATGAACCACTTAGAAAACAAAGACAACAGAGAGTATTTTATCTAACTTCTTCGACATCCTATACGGAATAAACGTCCGGAATATAAACTCATCCGAATTCATCAAATGGGAGGAAACATTAAACTGCAAGACCGACAGGAAAAGGTTCCTCCAGACAAGAAGCGATGCGGCAAGTCTCTCTGCGCCCAGATCTTATTCCGAAGAGGGACATAAATTTCAGTTGGGGGAGTTTCCTGATACCCCTTTGTTTTCTTCTTGCTGCAGCTGGTTGATGGTATTCAGCAGTGAGTCGTTGTCCCTCTTGAATTAACCAATGCAAACTCTTTCAAAAGATTCTTCGTTTCAGTGTGGAACAAAAAAAAAGGAAAACATTCGCAGACAGTCCTTATTTCCCGGTATTGGACAGTTAGTCAGGGCCGTTTGGAAGAGCGACAGAAAAGAAAATCTTTTATCGGATTGTCGTTTTATCGACTTTCACTGAGATATCCGACTGCATATATATTAGCTGATGCTGTTAGTTTCAAGTTCCAACGTCTGGCAGTTGCACGGTGTTTTTCTTTCTTATTTTTTGCACGCCATTTCCATTTGACAAAAATTTTGTTGATACTTTCTTACTAATGTTTGAAATATTGGAAACTTTTAGCTTTTCAATTCCTTTTTATGTTTAAACTTTTTCAGTTTAAAAATTAGGTTTATTATATACATACATATACTACTTTGCCCAAAAAAATAAGACCGTTTATTATTTTTTTTTCAGAAACTCTTCATTTATTCTTTCCAAATTTATTTCATTGCCTTCAAAATTCCCTTCTTCCGCAATGCACTTACGCGAATTTTTTTGCCAATCCTCAAAGCATGTTAAAAGTAATCGGCAGGGTATGGCCTTCAAAGCGCGCTGCGATTCACGTTGCATTCGACTGAAAACGGTGTCCCCGAGTGGTGTTTTGAGTATAGGAAATAGCCAAAAGTCGCTATTCACACAGAGTGAATACGGTGGTTGTGGAACGATATGGGTTTCCTTTTCCCGACAAAGTCTCGAAGAATAGTTGCAGTGTGAGCTGGCGCATTCAGTGTTTGCTGTACCAATCGAGATTTGACGCGTTGGAGGCCCAAATTATTGAGGCCAAGAATTAACAGATCCTTTCTCTGAATCTTAAAGGAATCATAACTTTAGATTTTTGCTAAAGCAAGGGGAACAGCAATGACAGTCTGATGCAGACTTCTGGCATTCTTCGCCAAATTTCATACACATTGCATATTGCATTGCATTCCTATTGCAAATCCACTTTGAGCAGGATCCATTACAGGGATAAACATTCTGTGCAGGCAGTGGATTTGTTTTTAAAAGAGATAGAATGCTCAAGATCATACAGGAGAAACATTTATTATGATCTTGTAAGGCATACTTTATCAGTAAGGCATACCTTACTTTATAAGGCATACCTTTATCATACCTGAATCAGTGAAAATAGTAATTTCATTCATTTGTTGTAAGTGATCCAGATAGACTTGAAGTGTCTTTTGAATGACCAGCAATTCTGAAGTTTATGCAATTTTTTCCAGCACCGGCAGCACTTTGAATTCTTTTTCCATCAGGGAGCAGCAAAAATAGCTCTGTTGCAAAACGTTGAGATAATAAACGTTGATTGATTAATATTTAAAAGGACACAAGGGAACCGGCGCGTATAATCTACTGGATTATAGGGCACACATTGTATGATAAAAAGCCTTTATGTTATATAAATATCCGAATTTTCTTTTTAAGAAATCAGTTTTGTCGTATTCGTTCTGATTTTACTGGCTTTTACCTTTTGCGCATTTAAAGTGTCCCATATCCTATTGTATATTCAAAATGATTACATGCTAAATATATCCATTACGTGTTAAATGTATGTATGATTACATTTTTGTTTTTTATTTTTTCAGATTTTCTTTAAGTTTTAAAATAAATTTTATTAATATTATTTTCAAATATTTTCTGCTACATTTTTTAAAAATATCATAACGCTGTTTTTTAAAAAAATATTTGAATTAAACTTTTATATGAAAGGCAAACATCAAATCCCACATTTCTCGCTTCGAGTAAAGAAATAAACTTTTACGTCAAAAACAGTTTCTTATTTTTCCCAAGGAAGTATTTATAGTTCAGTAAATATTTACAAAAACTTTTACCGACCACCAGAATATTTTTGCGGTGAGTAGTAAATACAGCCCCATTGGGAAAACTCGGGAAAGAAACCGGAAAAACCTTCAGTAAACAGGAGGAATCGATAAAAACTATTTCTTTCTAGTACCGTAACGTGGCAGTCTTCTTTTTGCTACAAAAATTTAATGGATTCGCAGAAATATTATATAGGTACAACAAATAGCAAAACAGAACTTACTCTAAAATGTTTTTAAAAACTGTAAGAAGCTAATTGCTTTAAAAGGATTATCAGAAATCTAAACTTTACTTGTATAGTATAAGGATAATTTTTATTTTTCAGAAATAATTCATTTTTTCTTTTGTAACTGAATAGGAGGAAATTAAACTCAATTTTATATTCGAGGAATACATCTTATAACTGGTATTATAGGTATTTTGAATATTTTTTATTTAGTAAACTATACGTTTCTCAATTCCTACTATTAGTTCACACACTCGCTATATATATATCTTGTTCAAATTTTTAATCGTTAATAAAACACTCTTTTTATTCCTCCACTCAAGTTCAAATACATTTTTTTGAACTTGTAGTGAATGATATTTGATGTTAATACAGTTTTTTTCAAATATTAATTCATTGATTAAATTTAATTAATTAATTTTAGTTTTCTTTAGATTTAAGTTGCATGCATCTACCAATAGATGGCGCCAGATGTAAGAGAAAAATTTCAACTTTATTTATAAAGGACTCTCTGCAAATATAGTGGGAAAAAAAAAGTAGGAATTGACTTTAAATATATTTTTTTATATTACTTGTTTCTAGTATCGTAACGTGACTGTCTTCCTCCTTTTTTTGCTACAAAAAATTTAATGGATTCCTCAGTAATGATGTAGGTACAACAAATAATAAAAACAAAACTTACTCTAAATGTTTTTAAAAAATATATCTTTAATAATTCCACAATAATTCCTCTATTTTGCTACAAAAATTTAATGGATTCTCGAACTGATATAAGTATTAAAAATAACAAAAAAAAAAAAAAATACTCAAAACCTGTATGAATATAATCCTGTATGAATCAGAAACCAAACTTTTTCTTGTTTAGAGAAAATTTGTATTTTTAATAAATAATGCGTTATGGCCTGATGGTCGAGTGGCTAGCATTCAAGCGCTCGGTACCACAGGTTTTTTCGAATTCGAGTCCCGGCAGTGCTATGGATGTTTGTAGTAGTTCGGAACGCACTTAAACGATGCGCATCATTTTGAGGATAAAAATTCATACACATACAATTTTTAAAATTCATGTTTAAAATTAAACAATAATAATTTTTTTAGTATCTCTAAAGTCACTCAACTAAGATATCCATTTACCAAGCACATGTTGCGTTATTCGGACAGCATGTCAATGAACCACTTAAATGAAAACAAAGACAAGAGAGTATCTCATCTAACTCCTTTGACATCTTATACGGAATAAACGTCCGGAACATAAACTCATCCGAATTCATCAAACGGAGGAAACATTAAACTGCAAGACCGACAGGAAATGTTCCTCCAGACGAGAAGCGATGCGGTTTAGTCTTTCTGCGACGAGATCTTATTTCGGAAGAGGACATCAAATTACAGTTGGGGGAAGTTTCCTGATACTCCCCCTTTTCTTCTTCTTGCTGTAGCTGGTTGATGGCATTCGGCACTGAGACGTTGCCCCTTTTAAATTAACCAGTATAAACTCTTTCAAAAGATTCTTCGTTTCGGGATGGAGCAAAAAAAAAAAGAAAACATCACAGACTGTCCTTATTTCCCGGTATTGGACTGTTAGTCAGAGCTGTTTGGAAAAAGAAAACTTTTTATCGGATTGTCGTTTTATCGACTTTTACTGAGATAGTCCGACTGCACATATATCGGCTAATGCTTTTGGTTTCAAGTTGCAACGTCTGGCAGTTGCTCAGGTTTTTTTTTTTTTTTTTTTTTTTTTTTTGCACGCCACGCTATTAGACATTTTTGTGATGTTTGAAATATTGGTAATTTTTAACATTTTTGATTCCTTTTTATGTTTTAGATTTTTAAGCTTAAAAATTAATTTTATTATCTATATGCATAGTTTCTTCATTGCCACAACAATATCATGGTTATTACATATATCATCGTCATGGTCAGCCATGGCTGTCTCCGACAGGTAGATTTCGAGACAGTAGATAATTATTATTTTTTACGGAATAGAGTTGTCAGCCCTACAGTCATATTAGACCGATTTTAAGGAGGATTCCAAATCTCTAAAAACATTCACGGCACCGCCGGAGCTCGAACACGAAACCTATGACATCGAGCGATCTTATCTAACTTCTTAACATCCTATACGGAATAAACGTCCCGAACATAAACTAATGCCAAATTCGTCAGATAGAGGAAACGTTAAACTGCAAGATCTTATTTCGAAGAGGACATAAAATTTCAGTTGAGGGAAGTTTCCTGATATCCCCTGTTTTTTCTTCTTGCTGCAAATGGTGGATGGCATTCAGCAGGCAGTCGTTGCCCTCTTGAATTAACCAATACAAACTCTTTTTCAAAAGATTCCTCGTTTCGGGGTGGAGCAAAAGAAAAAAAGAACACAACGCAGACTGTCCTTATTTCCTGGGTATGGACTGTAAGTCAGGGCTGTTCGGAAAAGAAAACCTTTATCGGATTGTCACTTCAACGACTCACTGAGATAGTCCGACTGCATACATATTAGTTAATGCTTTTGGTTTCAAGTTCCAACGTCTGGCAGTACTACGGATTTTTTTTCCACGCCATTCCATTAGACAAGAATTTTGTTGATATTTTTTAATGTTTGAAATATTGGTAATCTTTAGCATTTTCAATTCCTTTTATGTTTTAACTTTCTTAAGCTTAAAAAAATATTATAAAGTCTTCATTAGCGGAACTACCCCATGGTTGGCCAAGGGCTGTCTGCCTACTGACAGATGAGAAAGTATATGCTTTGTTTTTACGGAGTAGAGTTGTCAGACCTACATATTAGACTGGGATATACTGTTTAAAGGGAATTTCGAAACACTAAAACATTCGTGGCACCGCCTGGACTCGAATCCGAAACCTATGACACCTAGCACCAGGGTGCTGGTCACCATATATATATATATATCGTGTCATCATAATCAATAACGCAACAGCCTCATGATGGGCGAAAGACGTCTGCCTACAGATAGATTTCGAGACAGGAGATTATTCACGAGGTAGAGTTATCAGCCGAAAGCCCAATGTTCTACATTCATATTAGACCTCGACCTATCTAGTTTAAAGTGAATTCCGAACCACTATAAACATCCGTGGCACCCTCGAAAATTGAAACCGAAACCTGTAGCACCCAAAGCCGGAACGATAGTCACTGACCATCAGGCCCCATGCATAATTTTATGGATAAAACTTCATACAGACTAAGCGCTGAAATAAATACATGTTTAAATGAAAAAACTTAAATGATGTTACACAGTAATATGTTTTAAATATTATTAATATTTTTTAACTAATTAAATATTTTTATTTAATAAATGATATTTTTTTTTTCAAAATATTATTGTTAAATTATCTGTAAAAAGTCACTCAACTGGGGCATTCAATTACCAACCACATGTTGCGCTATTCCGACAGCATGTCAATGAACCACTTAGAAACAAAGACAAGAGAATTATCTTATCTAACTCCTTTGACATCCTATACGAAATAAATTTCCGAACATAAACTCATCCGAATTCATCAAACGGGAGGAAACATTAAACCGGAGACAGACAGGAAAGGTTCCTCCAGACGAGAAGCGATGCGGTTTGAATCTCTCTGCGACGAGATCTTATTTCGGAAGAGGACATAAAATTTCAGTTTCGGGGAAGTTTCCTGATACCCCTTTTTCTTCTTGTGGCAGCAGTTGGATGGCATTCGGCAGTGAGTCGTTGCCCTTCTGAATTAACCAACACAAACGCTTTCAAAAGATTCTTCGTTTCGGGGTGGAGCAAAAGAAAAAAAATCATAGCAGACTGTCCTTATTTCCTGGTATAGCACTGTTAGTCGGAGCTGTTTGGAAAAAGAAAACCTTTTATCGGATTGCCGCTTTATTGACTTTTTACTGAGATTGCATGTATATTAGCTAATGCTTTTGGTTTCAAGTTCCAACGTCTGGCAGTTGCACGTGTGTTTTTTTTCTCTGCACGGCATGCCATTTGACAAAAATTTTGTTGATACTTACTAATGTTTGAAATGTTGGAAATTTTTAAAAACTTCAAGTTCCTTTTTATGTTTAAAAGAAATAGGACAGTTAAGGACCATATATTTATCGACTTTTACTCAGATAGTCAGACTGCATATATATTAGCTAATGCTTTTGGTTCCAACATCTGGCTAAACCACGGGATTTCTTTCTTATTTTTTGCACCCCATGCCATTTGGCAAAAATTTTGTTGATACTTACTAATGTTTGAAATATTGAAACAAATTTATAAACTTCAAGTTCCTTTTTACGTTTTATCTTTTTTAAACTTGAAAAATTAAAAATATTAAATTAAAAATTAAAAGCTTATTATCTATGCATAGTTTCTTCATTGGCACAACAAACCTATGGTGAGCCATGGCTGTTTGCCTACAGCCAGATTTCAAGACAGGAGAGATTATTTTTTTTTTTACGGAATAGAGTTGTCAGCCCTACAGTCATATTAGACCGGGACCTACAGTATAAAGAAGATTCCAAATCCCTAAAACATTCACGGCACCGCTGGAACTCGAACCCGAAACATATGACACCGATTGACAGAGTGCTAGTCACAATATATATCTATCATCATTGGCACAACAGCCGCGTGGTGGGCCTAGGACGTCTGTCAACTGGTAGATTTCGAGACATAAGATGCTTTTTTTTTACGGAGTACGGTTGACAGACTTACGCCCAACTCTCACCAGATATTTAAGACCGGGACCTACGTTTTAAAGTGGATTTCAAACCACTACAATCATCCCGGGCATCGCCAGCTGTCGAACCTGAAACCTGTAGTAGCGAGCACCATAACGCTAGTCAATTGGCCATGAGGCTCCACTTATAATTTTATGGATAAAAATTCATACAGTCACAAACGTTGAAATACGTGTTTAAAATGAAACCGTAAATGATATTACACTGTAATATTTTTTAAAATAATAATAATAATTTTTTAATTAATTGATTATTTTTATTTTTTAATAATTTTTTTTAATTAATGATATTTTTTTTCAAGATATTACAGCTAAAACATCTGCAAAGAAGTCACTCAACTGAGACATCCATTTACCAACCACATGTTGCGCTATTCCAACAGCAAGTCAATGAACCACTTAGGAAACAAAGACAAGAGAGTATCTTATCTAACTCTTTGACATCTCATACGGAATAAAAAGTTCCCCCAAAATTTAAAGGGTAAAAATTCATACAGTTGTGGGAAATACATGTTCAAAGTGAAACTGTCAATGATATTACACAGTAATATTTTTAAAAAATAATAATAATTTTTTTAATTAATTAACTATTTTTATTTTTTAATAATTTTGTAATTAATGATTTTTTTGAAAATATTATTGTTAAAAAAATATCTATAAAGAAGTTACTCAACTTGGACATCCATTTACCAACCACATGTTGCACTATTCCGACAGCATGTCAATGAACCACTTAGGAAACAAAGACAAGAGAGTATCTTATCTAACTCCTTTGACATCCTATACGGAATAAACGTTCGGAACATAATCTAATCTGAATTCATCAAATGGGAGGAAACATTAAACTGCAAGACCGAAAGCAAGAGTTCCTCCAGACAAGAAGCGATGCGGTTTAAGTCTCTCTACTCCCATATCTTATTTCGGAAGAGGACATAAAATTTTAGTTCGATAAATTTCCTGATACCCCCAATTTCTTCGTGTTGCAACAGTTGATGGCATTCGGCAGTGAGTCGTTGCCCCTTCTGAATCAACCAATACAAACTCTTTCAAAAGATGCTTCGTTTCAGGATGGAGCAAAAAGAGAGAAAAGAGAACATCACAGACTGTCCTGATATTGAACTGTTAGTCAGGGCTGTTTGGAAGAGTGGCAGAAAAGAAAAACCTTTTATCGGATTGTCGTTTTATCGACTTTTACTGAGATAGTCCGACTGCATATATATTAGCTAATGCTTTTGGTTTCAAGTTCCAACGTCTGGCCGTTGTACGGGATTTTTTTTCTTATTTTTTGCACGTCTGGCCATTTGACAGAAATTTTGTTGATACTTACTAATGTTTGAAATATTGGAATTTTAAAAAAAAAAATATATATATTTTTTTCTTTTTATGTTTTAGTTTTTTAAGCATAAAAACTAAAACATGATTTTTTTTTAAGCATAAAAAAATAAATTTATTAAATATGCATAGTTATTTCATTGGAACAATAGACCCATAGCGAGCCATGACAGTCTGCCTTGTTTCAAATTTCGAGACAGGAGATGATATCTTTTTACGGGGTACGGTTGTCAGTCTTACGCTCGGCGGTCTACAGTAATATTAGACCGGGACTTACGGATTAAAGTGGATTCCGAACCACTACAAGCATCCATGGCATCACCTGAACTCGAACTCGAAACCTGTAGCATCCAGTTCCAGAACCCCATCCGCTCGGCCATCAGGCTCCACTCATAATTTTATGGGAAAAATTCATACAGACACAAGCGTTGAAATACTACATGTTTTAAAAAGAAACAGTAATTGATAGTTAACAATATATTTTTTTTTAAATTTTTATATACAAAAATATTTTAATAAACAATAATATTTTTAAAAAAATATTGTTAAAATATCTGTTAAGAAGTCACTCAACAGAGACATCCATTTACCAACCACATGTTGCTCTATTCCGACAGCATGTCAATGAACGACTTGAATGAAAAACAAACACATGATAGTATCTTATCTAACTTTTCCTATATGGAATAAACGTCCGAACATAAACTCATCCGAATTCATCAAATGGGATTAAACATTAAACCGGAGACAGACAGGAAAGGTTTCTCCAGACAAGAAGCGATGCGGTTTGAATCTCTCTGCGCCAAGATCTTATTTCGGAAGAGGACATAAAAATTTCAGTTTCGGGAAGTTTCCTTGATACCCCCCTGGGCTTTCTTCTTGTGGCAGCAGTTGATGACATTCGGCAGTGAGTCGTTGCCCCTTCTGAATTAACCAACACAAACGCTTTCAAAAGATTCTTCGTTTCGGGGTGGAGCAAAAGAAAAAAAAATCATAGCAGACTGTCCTTATTTCCTGGTATTGGACAGTTAGTCAGGGCCGTTTGAAAAAGAAACCTTTCATCGGATTGCCGCTTTATTGACTTTTACTGAGATTGCATTTATATTAGCTAATGCTTTTGGTTTCAAGTTCCAACGTCTGGCAGTTGCACGTGTTTTTTTTTTTTCTCTGCACGGCATGCCATTTTGACAAAAATTTTGTTGATACTTACTAATGTTTGAAATGTTGGAAATTTTTAAAAACTTCAAGTTCCTTTTTATGTTCAAAAGAAATAGGACAGTTAAGGACCATATATTTACAGATTCAATCATAAATAAAAATAGTTTGTGTATCTGCTCAGGACCTGATGGCCGCTGGGCGCCACAAGTTTCTGGTTCGGCTACCGGCGTGCCATAGATGTTTATAGTGGTTCGAATCCACATTAAAATGTAGGTCCCGGCCTAGTTATCCCAAAGTGTGCACAAAATGGCCGTAGAACTGCAAACCAAACTTCCATCCATGAGTACATAGACTACTCATGGTATGTATATAGGCGGTCCCGCACTGCAGGACACTGCAGTGCTGCAACATTATTACATTACACGCAAAATTATTTTCTGCTCTTTAATAATTTAAATATGCTTGAACATTGTAGAGTAATTAAAATTACCTAGACTCTTTTAACTGATAATTCTTCACAGGATATAATTTGAGATATTTTAGAAACTCTAGTCTTGAAGCATATTTAATATTGCTGCTCAATAAGACATACCCAATATCAAAATCCTCAATTATGATTATGATTTCAATGGCAAAAGGAAATTTAAAGATATTTATTGTGTGTACCTTGTATCGAAATTAAAAACAGTAATTGATAAGTAATTAGAAATACGTATAAAAAGTTAAATAATAAGACTTTTATCTTCAGAGGTAAGCCTTTTCTGATGACAATAAAGTAGAAGCCGATGGAAAACCCATCAGCTTTCTTTATTTCATTTTCGCGCTAAAAGCCTTTTATCTCAAAAGCCACCCTGTTTATCTATCAAAAGTTGATTGATGAACGCTTTGATTATGAAAGAAGTATACTTTTTAGAAATAGAAGGAAAAAAATAGACGAAACACAAAACATTATTTTATCCAGATTGATCCATTAAGGACAAATTTTTGAAATGGAATTTATTTTCTATTTTATTTTATTTTATTTATTTATTTTTTGGTAATTACTAAGTCTGCTTACGAAACAACAGATTGAAATATTGCATTTTAATTAAAGATGTAAAAATTATTCTCAAGTTTTTTAAAAAATGGATTCCGGCGATTTTTGAAATGTCTGAATTAAATGAGCAGAGAACTAGCATTAAATTTTGTTTGCGAAGGAATATTCGTGTGCAGAAACGTATAGAACGTTGCAGAAGTCATTCGATGAGCATTCCTATATCAGAAAGAAATTTGAGTCGATTGAAGAGATTCAACGTGAATCGGCGCGCGCTTTGATGGCCATACCGGCAAATGACTGTTTAGCATGCATTGAGAATTGGAAAAACATTGGCATAAGTGCATTGTGTCCGGAGGGGATTACTTTGAAGGCGATGAAATAAATTGGGGGAAGAATAAATAAAGAAGTTTTGAAAAAAATAAAAATTAGTTTTACTTTTGGGCAAAGTAGTACAAACCAAACTTCCATCCATAAGTAGACTACTCATGGCATATTTTTCCCGCCCTGTAGACACTGATTGCACACAACAGTATTTTCTGCTCTTTAATATTTTAAATATGCTTGAACGTCGTAGAGTAATTTAAAAATTAATCTAGATACTTTTAATCGATAATTCTTCACTGAACACAGTTGATATATTTTTAGAACACCTAGTCTAGAAGCATTTTAACATTGCTGCTGAATTAGACATACCAAATATTAAAATCCCCAATTATGATTAAGATTTCAATAGTAAAACTAAATTTAAACATATTTACTTTGTGTATTTCATATTGAAATTAAAAACAATAATTGATAGGTAATTAAAAATACTTACGAAAAGTTGCATAATAAGACTTTTTATCTTTAGGGTAAGCCTTTTCTGATGACCCTAGAGTAGAAGCCAGTGGAAAAATCCACCAGCTTTCTTTATTCCATTTTAGCGCTAAAAGCCTTTTATCTCAAAAGCCACCCTGTTTATCAAAAGTTGATTGATGAACGCTCTGATTATGAAAGAAAAGTACACTTTACGAAATAAAAGGCAAAAAATAGACGAAAAATAAAGTATTATTTTTATCGAGATTGATCCATTAAGTACAAGTCCTTGAAATGGAATTTATTTTTTTTTATTTTATTTATTTTTTATGCAATTACTGTCTGTTTACGAAACAACATATTGAAATATTGCATTTTAATTAAAAAGATGTAAACAAAAATTATTCTCATTTAAAAAGTGTAAAAAATGAATTGTTATTATAAAGGTGATATGTGTATAATTACCTTGAAAATAATGATTATTCAATACCACTGGAAGAAAGAACATGTCATCAATAATGTTTACTAAGAGAAAGGATATATTTCCTTTTTAAAAAACCACACGATAAAATGCTTCCTTTGTGTAAAAGAAAATTTAAAATGTGGAAATTCATAAAGCTTTCGTGAAGTAGAAGTAGAATTTCAAAGTAGGGCAATTATGGGAATACCTTTACAGATTCCATCATAACAGATTGTGTAAAAAAAACAATAAAACAGATTGTGTAGATGCACAATGGAAGATAGATCAAATTTAAGTATAATCATTGCTTGAATTTTCGATTGATTTAAACAGGAAAAAACCCGCATTTTAAATATGCAAAAAAATATCTCTAAATAATATCTCAAATTTTATGAAATCCAAAACCTTCTTCATAAATGAACAACAACAGAAATATTTAGTTTTTCACCTAATCTTTCGATAATGTTTCAACAAATAATTCGTGATGTGATCACTTTGGATGAATAAATTTCCAGAAAACTGGCACCAACTTTACGACAACTTATAGATGCAATTTTCTAATAGCTTTACTAGAAATGTTGTGATACTTTTAATGATACTTTTGATCATGTATTTCTCAATGCGGTAAATCACGAAATTTTTATTCTACATTTCAAAGAAAGAGATAATTAACCCATAAAGTTTCTCAGTTTTAACAATAATAAACAAACGCCTTCTAAATATGCAAAAACAATAACATCTCAAATTTTACGAAACCCAAAACCTTCTTCGAAACTGAACAACAAAAGAAATATTAGATTTCGTTTTCCACCTAATACCTCGAGAACTGCCTTTCGCGCAAAATGGTTCGTGATGAAATTATTTTGGACGAACAAATTCCCAGAAATCTGGTAAAAATGAAAAGTGAATTTTTGAGAAAAAAAGTAATCTGGATCAATTCTAGCATGATTTTTCACCCAGTTTGGAAATGACGTGTTAGGAACTGGGCAACCGTGAGAAGCGATTGTCGGGAGAAAGAGTTACTTCTAAATTCACAATGCCTCTAATGACTTCTCGGAAGTAGACGGCAGAGTTGCGACATTGACAAGAACATTGGTTGCTTTTTGGAATACACACGATTCTCCATCTATCGAACCTTATTGAGGCATGTTTTCCAACGAATTGAAGTCACGATGTTAGTGTGTTTGAAGGCCATTGGGTTTTCTCTGGAAATGATTAATAATAACGGGAATTGTTCTGGTGCTTTAGAACATAAACTGTACTATTATTGCAGTATTAGAGATGTATTGTTAACATTCAATATTTTATTTCTTAACATATTTGTCACTACTTTAAAAGCATATTCAAAATTTTCGGAAAAGATTATTGTCAAAATTGTTTAAAAAAAAAATTTAAAAAAATATTTATATTTTCTACACCTTGTATTGAAATTAAAAATAGTAATTGATAGATAATTTAAAAATGCTTATAAAAAATTGCATAATAATACTTTTATCTCTATGGTAAGCCTTTTCTGACAACAATAAAAGTAGATGCCGGTGCAAAACTCATCAGCTTTCTTTATTTCATTTTAGCTCTAAAAAGCCTTTTATCTCAAAGTCACCCTGTTTATCTATCAAAAGTTGATCGATGAACGCTTTGATTATGAAAGAAGTATACTTTACGAAATGAAAGGAACAAAAATAGACGAAACACAAGACATTATTTTACATTTGATCATGTATTTCATGTATTAATCTATATATTCAATATCGATCATGTATTAATTTACATTTGATCTTGTATTTCACAATGCTAATCCTGGTGCATCTTGAAATATATTTAATATACATTAATAATTAACTCGTAAAGTTCTTTGATTTTAGCAACAATTAAAAGACGCTAATTTAACAGGGTAAACTTTTTCTAAACATGCAAAAACAAATAACATCTCAAATTTTGCGAAATCCAAACCTTCTTCGAAAACGAACAACAAAAGAAATATTAGATTTCGTTTTCTACCTAATACCTCGAAAGTGCCTTTTTTCGCACAAAATGGTTCGTGATGAAATCATTTTGAATGAACAAATTCCCAGAAAACTGGTAAAAATGAAAAGTGAAATTTACAGCAAAAAAAAAAAAAAAAAAAAATGTAATTTAGATTAATTCTAGCATGATTTTCACCTCGATTGAAAATGGCGTTTAAGGAGGAAAGTGGCAGGCTTGAAAAAGCGATTGTCGGAAGAAAGAGTTACACTTTCCAAGAATTCACAATTGCCTCTAATGACTTCTCGAAAATGGAGACGAATTGCGACACTGACAGGAACATTGGTTGATTTCGAAATATACTATTGATTCTCCATCGATTTCCCCCTCGAACCTTATTGGGGCATGTTTTCCAACGAATTGAAGTCACGATGTTAGTGCGTTTCAAGGCCATTGGGTCTTTGGTTCTGGTTTCTCTGGAAAAGATTAATAATAACTGGAATTGCTCTGGTACTTCAGAACATAAACAATATTGCAGTGTTAGAGATGTATTGTTAGCATTTTAATATTTTGTTCTCAACATGTTTGTCACTATCTTGAAACAAATAATCAAAATTTTCGAAAACGATAACAGTTCTTAAAATTTTTTCATGTTTTATTTTCCAGTGAATAACTGATATATGTTTATATATTTGATATTTATTAGTTTTTAGTTTGTCGGTCTACTGCCATTTGTGCACACTTTAGGCTAATCAGACAGAGACTTACAGTTCAACTTTGGATTCAAAAACCGCTAATAAATATTTAGCGCCCTCTCCGTGATTCGAACTTGAAACCTGAAACCAAATACCAGAGGGCTAGCCAATTGACCATCAGGCAGCTATTGATATCTATTTTTTCTCTATAATTATATTGCAGTGTTAATTTGGTTTTGGTTGTCATTCTACGGTCATTTATGCACATAGGACTAAACAAGCAGGGATCTACAGTTTAAAGTGGATTCCAAACCACTAACAAATATCCATTCCACCTCCAGAATTCGAAACTGAAGCCTGTGGTACCAGAGGCCAGAGCGGGTATTTGTTATCGGGCCACTATTGGAATGATGTAGTGTTAGAATTGAGAATTTTGTTTTTTAAATGTTTATCATTACTTAAACACACATATTCAAAATATCTGGAAAAGTTAATTGCTAAGTAATTCAGACATTTTCTTAAAACTTTTACGGTTTTTATTTTCTTTTGGATATCTAATATATGTTTAAATATTGGATGTTTATTTTCCTGTATAACTGTAATATTGCAGTATTGGTTGAACATTGGTTTGCTTTCGAAATACACTATTGATTATCCATCTATCTCTACATTTCAGCTTTGCTTGAAATGTAGAGATTATTTTAATAATATATTTGATCATGTATTTAACAATGCTGGTAAATGCCGAAATTTTTATTCTACGTTTCAAAAAAGAAAGATAATTAACTCATAAAGTTTCTTAGATTTTATTAATAATAAACAGACGCTTGAATTTGAACAACAATTAGCAGACGCTTGAATTTAACAGGGAAAATAAGTAAAAATAAGCATTCTAAATATGTAAAAACAATAACATCTAAAATTTTACATGAAATCCAAAATCTTCTTCAAAAGCGAGAGCAACAAAAAGAAATATTAGATTTCGTTTTCCACTAATACTACGAGAACCGCCTTTCGTGCAAAATGGTTCGTGATGAAATCATATTGGATGAACAAATTCCCAGAAATCTGGTAAAAAGGAAAAGTGAATTTTTGAAGAAAAAAAAGAAATTTAGATCAATTCTAGCATGATTTTTTCACCTAGATTAGAAATGACGTCTTAGGAGGAAGTGGCAGGCGTGAAAAGCGATTGTCGGAAGAAAGAGATACTTTCCAGAATTCACAATTGCCTCTAATGACTTCTCAGAAAGTAGACGAGTTGACACTTTGACAGGAACATTGGTTGATTTCGAAATATACTATTGATTCTCCATCGATCTTTCCCCTCAGAACCTTATTGGGGCATGTTTTCCAACGAATTGAAGTCACGATGTTAGTGCGTTTCAAGGCCATTAGACTTTGTATTGGTTTCTCTGAAATGATTAATAATAACTGAAATTGTTAATGATAACTGAATTGTTCAATTGTTAGGGGCATAAGCCGTAATATTTAAAAAGATAAAGATGTATTGTTAGCATGGAATATTTTTGTTTTTGTTAGCATGTTTGTCACTATCTTTAAACACGTATTCAAAATTTTCGAAAAAAGATAATTGCTAAAAGTATTTCAGACATCTTCTTAAAAAATTGAATAATTGATATCCGTGAATAATTTATATATGCTTATATATTTTGATATTTGTTAGTTTAATTTGTTGCTCTACTGTCCTTTGTATTGCCCGACTTTAGGCTAATTAGACCGGGGCTTAAAGTTTAACGTGGGTTTCCAAACCACTAAAAACTCCGAACCGGAAGCCTGAGGTACCAACGCCCTGAGCGCTAGACAGTTGGTCAGTTGGAGTGTTAGTTTGTGGGTCATTTTTGGTCTCTAATTAATGTTATGTTGTGCACCCTAGGCTAAACAGATTGGGACCTACAGTTTCAAAGTGGATTTTAAACCACTAAAAAATATCCATTCCATCGCCAGTATTAGAACCTGAGAAACCAAAGATCAATTGGCCCGTCAGACCACTATTGGACTGTTAGAGATGGGATGCTAACATTTAATATTTATTCTTTAACAAGTTTGTCACTATATTAAAAAACGCATATTCAAAAATATTCGAAAAGGTAATTGCTAAAAGTATTTCAGACATTTTTCTTAAAAACTTTCCGGTTTTATTTTCTTTTGAATATCTAATATATGTTTATATATTGTATTTATACCTCTATAACTGTAATATTGCAATATTGGTTGCTTTCGAAATATACTATTGATTCCCCAATTCTCCATGGCACTTTAGAAATGATGACATTCGTCACAGTCTTGACCTCCCTTCTAATCAAAATTTTATGTTCAAACTTGCCAGCAATTTTATGCAAATCTTGAACATATTCCGAATGACGAAATTCGTAATCTTCGAGATATTTCACTCCACCGGAAAATGCTAAACGCCCTCGAGCCGTTCTTAACAATCTTCATTTGTCCTAGACGAACTGGCTCAGTTGTCATGCTTTTGCGCGTTGTTCATACTGTCTTTTAGGCAGCGAGTTCGACCCTGACCTGATCCTTTTTCTTTAGTCATTATTTCTAGAAGCAGTTTATCCATTTCGTAGTGTTTTGTCCTTTTCTTTTTCTTTTTTTATCTTCATAGTTATTTAATTCTTTTTATTTTAAATTGTTTACTTTTTATTTCAAGATTTTTTCTAACTTTTAAAATTTTTTTTTTATTTTAAACTATTGAGTTTTTTAACTCTAGGGACTCTGGGCTCACTTACTGTAATGCTCTTAATCAATGCATTCTACCCAATAAGCCAGTAGGTTTAGGCCCTTTTGGGGCCAAGGAGCTCCGAAGAACCAGGACTGACTGACACTATATGTATGTATGTATGTATGTAAGCAGATGTGTATAATATATTGGAAGACATAATAACTTGAAAGAAAAAAAATAGAAAGAGAGAAACAGATAGAAAAAAATAATAGATGATCTAGAAAAATGTGCAATAGGAAAAACAAATGTTTTTTACATACTACTTGTTATATTATACTGTTCTTTTCCTTGCTTCTTATTTGCCTACGGTTTCAAGTATGAAAGACCAATCACCATTAATGAGTAATGTTGTCTAGACGTCTGAGCATTGGTTTCGTCAGTTACTTTTTGCAAACCGTTGCAGCCTTGTTGAGAATTACGATTTTTGAAACCGAACGAGATACTTGTGCCGCTGGTTATCTTGCATTCTCAGAGAGCAATAAATTCCCAACCGTTAAATTGCTAGCAGGGATAGTTTTTATTTCAACTCCTCAATCAATCTGTGTAGAAGGAAGAGAATAACTTGAAGGTTTTCTTGTTCATAGCTTACGGTACACCGACATATTTTCTGTTAAAGAATTCCTGAAAGTTTTTTGCAAAATATGCAGACGTATTATATTGTTATAAATGATGCAAAAAAGATAATAACGACTCATCTTTCCCTTACACGTATAAAATGATATTAACAAAATGAAGTCCTTAAAATTTATGATTCTGTTAATTTTTCTTTTAGTTTTAAAATAAATTATTATATCTTAATGAATAGTTGATTTATGTTGTAATAAGCACAAAAATTATTAAATAACAGCAAATTGTAAATAATGTCTTTTACATTTAAATAAATATTAATCGCCTATATCGCATTCAATTAGAGATACTTTGTTCTTTACAGATTAATATTGTTCAATAGTAATAAATTACCACTATGTTTTCAAGGTATGTTTGTTTTAGGCATGATGGTATTTGTGATGTATATGATAAGCGGGAAGCTTGCAAATTCATAACAAATTACTAAATCTATCTAATTTCTTTCTTTTTCTTTCCTTGAAGTTTTTTTATGCATTTGTTGAATTATTTTTGATGCATCTTAAAATCTTGACTTTATTATGTATTATTTTTTTATGTATTTTTGATGAATTTTTTTAAAATTGATATCGATAAAAATGTAAATAAATAAAATATAGTTGAGAATTCAAGAGTGAATATTGAATTTGATCAATAATATCAATATTGAATTTGATCAATAATATCAATATTGAATTTGATCAATTTATTGGATGTTGTAGATGATATTGAAGATTGAAATGGAATGAATGGATGTAGAATAAAACACCTGATCTGGGTCTTGTTGCCATAGGTTTCAGGTTCGAGTTCAGGCAACAGCATGGATTTTTGTAATGATTCGGAATCCATTTTAAACTGTAGATTCTGGTCTAATCTGACTGTAGAGTGTTGGGTGTAGGGTTGACAACACTACCCAGTGAAATGAAAACATCTCATATTTTGGAATCTGCCATGCAGATGGACCTGGACCACCATGGGGCTGTTGCAACTTTGAAGAAGACAAAAATTAATAGCATGAAATAATACTTTCTAATTATACTGTGTACTAACTCCAATTTAACTAGGGCTGTGATTTTTCGGGGGCAGTTCGACTGGAGAATTTTTTGGGGGAGGCAGAGTTACTAACACTCTTTCCCTCGATGCCACAGGTTTGAGACTCGAGTCAAAGCGGTACCCTAGGTGTTTGTAGTGGTTGAATCCACTTTAAACCGTAGATGCAGGTTTAATATAATTACTACTACTACTACTACTACTACTACTACTATTACACCACACGATATCACTGCGCAAGAGCTGAGTTGACCCTTTACAGTTTGTGTTGTGGGTCAGAAGAAATCTATTTGGGCTCTGTAACGTTCTAAGGTCATATGAGGACGGTCATATGAGACCGGCCATATGAATCCGAAACCTGGGGTACGGAGCGCCAAAGCGATGGCCACTCGATCATTAGGCACCCGGTTTAATATGGCTGTAGAGCGTTGGGCGTAGGGCTGACAAATTTACCCTGTAAAAAGAAAACAATACTCCTGTCTCGAAATCTGTCAGTAGGCAGACAGCCTTGGTCCACCATAGCGCTGTTGTACCAATGAGGAATATATACATATAGAATGAAACGTGTATTCATGGATACGAGACATTTTCACAGATTTCATTGTTAAAACATTCTAAGCATTAAAAGATACTTCAAAAATAACCCTTGCAACATTTAAAATAACTCACAAATTTTCCCACAACGAATGCGTGCTTTCCTCGCTTAAATACATGCAATCTTCCATTACATCTGTTTCCCAGTACCACGTGACAGAATAATAAAAGTTTTTATAGCGAATCTAAATTACCCTGGAGTTCAAGATTCGGGTAGACGTCATAAATCCAGTTTGTGTTCTAACAATCGAGGACAGACAAAATGCGAGAAACAGGGTATCGAGTAATGTAATTTAACGGTTTGGTCCTTATGTAGAGGAACATCCGTATGGATTGTTACAGGAATATCGATAAATTTTTATGGAAATTTTCCCCTTAATATCGTTTTTCTTTCATCTCATAAATTCTGAACAGATGTTCTTTCTGTATGTTTATATGCTATTGTAGTGCCCCAAAATAACTCCCTTCTCAAATAATGATAATATTCATATATACACACTATAGAATAGAAAAAAAAAGTATGCTATCCAGATTGAAGGTTAATTACTATTCACTAACTATTATTTTTAGTAAAAATTAATAGCAATATCCGTGATGGTCGAATGACTAGTGCTCTTTCCACACAGGTTTCGGGTTCGAGTCCCGGCATGTCATGAATGTTTGTACTGGTTCGGAGTCAGCTTTTTAAACCGTAAGTCCCTGGTCTAATACGAATGAAGAGCTTTGGGCGTAGTTTGATAACCCTATACTATGAAAATGAAAAAAAAAAAAAAGCATCTCCTGTCCCGAAATTTGCCAGTAAGCAGACAGTTTTGGGCACCTTGGGGTCCAAGGCTGTCTGCTTACGGGCAAATCCTGGGCAACGCTGAATCTGTTACAAATCTCTTCTCAAATAATGCCCAAGTATTCATGTATACATACTATAAAATTGAAAAAGCATAATATCCAAATTGAAGAGTAACTAATGTGCATTAATTATTAATTTTTTTTTTCTTAGTAAAATTAATAGTATGGCGCCTGATGGGCGAATGACTATTTCACTGCTGCTCTGTGCCTCAGGTTTCAGGTTCGAGTTCCCGGCGGTGCAATGTAAACCCCTTTACACCATAAGTCCCGATCTAAAATGATTGCTGGGCATAGAGCTTATAACCGCACCCAGTTAAAAATACATCTTCTGTTTCGGAATCTAAAGGTAAGCAGACGGCCTTGTTCCCCCATGGGAAGGAGAAATAAAGAAATTAAGAAAGAAAGAAAGAAATACTATAAAATGATACTTTTACGTACATTTGTTAAGACAAGACATTTGTTATAACGTACATTTGTTAAGGCAAGATAATGCTGTTAGCCGTATTTCAAGAACATCAAACAAATCAATCACCGTATTTTTGTCAATATTCAATAATTACAACCAGTTTATGAAATAAAAGTTAGTTACAACATTACAGGAACAATAGTCAATTACAGAGATTTTAGTATCATAAAAAAATATATACATAAACTCATGTTTGTGAAAATTGCAACACCATGAAGGAATCGTCATAATTGAATGAAATTTAATACACAGTTGAGTGGTAGTGGTACAAATAAATGATTAAATGTTCAAAGCAAACAAACAATAACAAGAGATCGCAATCAGTATTTTGTGTAGCCACCACGCGCCGCAATAAGTGCTGCTACACGAAGGGGCATGGTCAAACAAATTTTGAATGTCTGCCTGAGGAAGAGCATTCCATATTGTTTGTATGCGCACCCAAAGTTCGTCTGCAGAAGCAACAGGACGAGGATCCCGAGCGAGACGCCGACCAACGAAATCCCACACATGTTCAATCGGCGACATATCCGGGAATATGCAGGCCAAGGAAGAAGCTGTACCTGCCGCGTTGCAAAGAAGGATTGAACAGTCCTAGCGATATGAGGGCGGGCATTGTCTTGTTGAAATACAGCGTCTGGCAAGCTTTGAAGGAAGGGAACAACTTGGGGCTGTAGAACTTCACTGATGTACCGGTTGCTGTTCAGATTGCCCACAATTCTTAGCAATTGAGATCGTCTACGATATGCTATGGCACCCCGGACCATAACTCGGGTGTTCGTCCACTGTTTGTTGTGTCCATCAAATTATTGAACTGCAAAAAAGTGCATTGGCAGATTCTATATTTATTATAATTTTTATGTTCTTTTTTTTATTTGCAAATTCTATTCTTAAAGCATATTCTATGTAGAAATTATTCAAACGATTTATTATTGTAGATTTTAAATTCTGAATTTAAAAATCATATCATCATGAATCAAGGTACAACTGTATTCAATGTCTGAATATTTCAAAGATTCACACCAATACTTTCTGCAATACAGAGCCTACAGAATCTCGAAGATATACTACAGTACTATACCAAATTATCCCTAAACTCATTGGCAAACTCATTAATTGTGTCATCGACAAAGCCCGCTCTAATGAATGGGAAAGCATTAGAGTCTCAGTCTATCAACAGCATCGAATTATCCCCGCTGCTGCAGTCAGCTGCGTGTAATTGATTTCTGACAGTGAATTCGAGTTACCGGTGATCTATAAGGACGGCTCACTAAATATCTCACTTTCGAGGGAATCTCTGTTGGCAGCTGGATTCTTTGATTTAATTAATGTTGCAAAATGTTTACCAATCAAAGTACTACTCTGCCCAAAAGTAAGACTGTTTTCAAAAACTCTTCCAAATTTATTCAATTGGAATTTAAATATATTCCAATTTATTCTTCGAAATTTATTTCATCGCCTTCAATGTATTTTCCCTCCTGACACAATGCACGTATGCTAACTTTTTTACAATTCTCAATGCAAGCTAAAATATCATCGGCAGGGATGGCCTTCAAAGCACGGGCCGATTCACGTTGAATCTCTTCAATCGACTCAAAATGGTGTCCCCGGAGAAGTCTTTTGAGTTTAAGTTTATCGAATAACCAGAAGTCATACGGTGTGAATACGGTGGTTGTGGAATGATATGGGTTTCATTTTTGGCGAAAAGTCACGAAGAATCAATACGGTGTGAGCTGGCTCATTCAGTGTTTCCTATACCAATCGAGATTTGACGCGTTTATCGCTCAAAATGGAATTGACCGATTCTATTGAAATCCCGATCTTTTTTTTTTTTTTGCTCTTCGTCTTCAATGCGTTCTTTGCTTTCTTTGAACTGTTTACACCACTTCTAAATATTTCTTTCCAATATAGGAATGCTTACCGAATGCCTTCTGTAACATTCTATACGTTTCTACAACATTCTATACGTTTTCGCAAACAAAATTGAATGCAAGTTATTTGCTTAATAAATTCAGACATTTCAAAAATCGCCGGAATCAGTTTTTGTGTTTCACAAAGCCAAGCGTAACTCAAACACTAATGAATATTTTGACGTCAAATTTCACACAGATGTCAAAAACAGTTCCAGAAACCTAAAAAAAGAAAAAATTGAAATTTCATAAGCCCCGGGAATTTTAAATTGGAAATTGGTTTTACTTTTTCGACACAATAGTATGAAATTTGCCAACAATTATTGCTAAAAGAGTTTTTATGATGCAGGTAGGTTTCTCCTTATATTACAGCATTATGTTTAATTATGCAAAATTTTGTACCACGTTTAATAATGTTATCTATATATTTAAAGAAGGCGTTAGAATTGGTCAATGGAACATCAATAATTAATATAAGACACTTTTTTTAAAATTGTCCTTGAATAATATTGCAAAAAACTATTTCTTCAATTTTATTTAAACAACAGTATTAATTATTGTTTCTGCAGATGAGCTGGCCAAGGAGTGCATTCTAAAGAGTTCTACAGATGGTGGCTGTCACTCTTTCTCGGAACTTGCCACTAGGGTATCTCTTGGAGGAAGTGGTCATCGATGTCATGTGTCGGTCCTTAAGGCTAAGTGTAGCTTGCCTCAAGCAACTGATGTCCATATCTTGAGTTGCATTGGTTGCCAAAAAGAGCCAATTGGGCTTAAGTCCTGTAGCGGGTTTTCATTGTTTGAGAACACATGGGTTCATGGACTTGGTCTAGATGTTGCAGTCTACCAAGTGGGATAAGAAACAACAATATTGTATCGTATATGAAATCATTCTATATAAATAGTGTTCCAAAAGTAATGCAAAAACTGTATAAAAAACACGCTTATATTTCAGTATTCTTTTATACAGTCAAGGCACAGTAACTGACCTTCTTAGCTCAATTATGATCTGGGGGTGTACTGTTTTGAATACTGAACGTTTCAAATAGCTAGCTGGAATAGTTTTTCATGCGGAAACAACTTTAAAAAAAAATTATTAAAAATGGAACATTTCTTGCTGAATTTTGGAACACTGTAACCATGCTTCCTCCTACGCAACAGAGATCATGGTCTAAGAATTTACCAGCTGCATTAGAAAAAAAAATAAGTATATATTTTTAAAAGTGTTACATGTTGTGCGTTAAATATTGCTTGTAGTTAATTCTGGTGTTTATGTGCCATTTGCGTGCTTGTACATAAAACTGTATATTCTCAAGTTATTGTCCAACCCAACCACACCCCGATCCAGCTGCATATTACAACACTCACTACTTACAGAAACACATTACAACACTCTTTATTGCTGCTTAAGATTATGATGCAAGGCTTTTGTCAAAAAGGCCATAATGTTTAATTAAGTGCTTATCTATAAAAATGAGAAATCTATTTCAACTGAATTTTAATATTTAAAAATAAATCAGTAAAATCTCCATTTTCCTTCCTTCTATTCAATACAAACACTAAATATTATATCGATCTATTTACGAAAGTGGTATATTTACATCAATAGAAAACGCGTTGTGTGCTCATCCACGGCCAAATTTCACGAACATTTTTGAATTTACGAGAGATTGTTATGAGAACTCTCGATTTATAATCAAGGATGTCGGACAGTAAAACATCATAATCGGTATTATTTTTCTTATTGCGATAGAGCGCGCGATGGGGCTTAAAAACCGATATGGAAGCACAAATCGTAAAAATTTACTGCCCAAAAACACTTCCAGTGAGAGACGGGTATTCCAGGATGGAAAACACGGACATTTAAAAGGGATTTGGAAAAATAAATAAACGGAAGAGCTCTTCTGGAAGCACTGCGGGTAGTGAAAAGAATTCATTCCCTTAGAGAATGAGATGGAAAATTCTTGGAATGTTCGCTTTTTTGGCCGTCATGGTGACATTCATTGTTCTTGAAGTGTCGGTCAAGGTCGCTATTGATTATTGGGAAACATTTACCACCATGTTGTTTGGTTATTTTATATAGTGGTATAGATGATATGTAACTCTTTTGACTTAGGATATCTTCTGTAATGAAGTTATCGTGTCATAAAAAAATAGGAAAACTTCTGGGACTCAATAACGAAACATGTTTGGTCATCATTGATTCTGATTAACATTAACTGTACACAGATCTATGTTTGTCTACATATTTGTTTGTTTGCCAAATAATATTAAATATTATATGAATACATATAATATTAATAAAATATAAAGAATAATTCATAGAAAAAATTAAGGCTTCATTTAGAGTTTTTCGTACTTTTTTTTTAATTGTGGTTTACATGATGTACAATAGGTATAATAACAAAGCATACATCTTTACTCTTTTATGTTAAAATTACAAATTTAAAACAAACAGCAGTTATGTGTATTACGGTATGTGTGCATTACTTCATCATTTTCAACAAATCTAATTTATGGATTTAGAATTGAAAAGGTATTTCCAAATATTGTTTAGCACAAATATTTTAAAAATGCAATTACCATCTGCAAAATTCACTTTGACTGTTAATTAATAATTCGAATATTATCCAGTTATTTTTACGTCAATATAATATTTTATTGTTATGTTTCGGTGGATAACTATCAGATAAGATGTGCTTAAATTTGAAAATATTTTATAGAAAAATTACTCTTGACACCTCATATTAGTTACTTTAAAAAATAAGTATTAGCTTTCTCATTACAGATGACGGAATTTGAGAGTGTGTTTCTATTTTTTATTTTATCTTTTCATTGATTTAATTTGATTGAAATAAATGGGATATCGAACTGTGACATTTAATGACCTTTCATTTTTGAAATCAAATTCCCTATTTTTATAAGGTTGCTCGAGCTGTCATAGAACAGAAATAATAGCGTTAAACATAAAAGATTTTAATAACCGTCTTTTACAGGAAGAAAAACTTAGTCAATCGCAAACATTAGCAGTAGTCTCAAATTCCCAATTTTTAGGCTGTATAAACGTTAGCCATCCACTCTTTTGAAACATACGTAATATTACTAAGAATATGAGAAATTTTATTAAAATTGTTTTTGGTTCTAAAACACTACAATAACAATAATATTCGAAGAGGAAAATTTTTGCAATATTAATTTTTCTTAGTTATAATTAGTAACTTTTGCAATTATTAATAATTTTAGTTAAAAATCGTTCAATGTTTCATCATATCAGAAAGTTGTTTTTTTCATTAAACTCATGCTTATCTTTCTCGGTCTGGAAAATATATTTATAACTCCACATTTATTCATCATGTTATTTTTGCCTCAAAGTATTTCATAAGAAATGTTTTGTTACCAAACTCTAACGTCCAACAAAAATGAAACTCATATTCTGCGTCGAAATTAAATTTTATATTGGCAAATGTTTCAAAAATTCAAGAGTAAAAGTTCCAGACATGAAATATCGTAAGAGTTGTCTTTCGTGTCAAAAAGAAAACGATGCATTTCTAACAAGTTTAAAAATTTTCATTCAATGTCATTTCTAAATTATTAATCACTAAATTTCTTATATTTTTGCATAGTTTCTAGGGGCAAGTATATATAATTTATTAAATCCTTAAAATTTCCTGAAGAATAATATTCGTTATTATATATCGCTGAATATTCAAAATGCAATACCATGAAGTATAATAACATACATGTTTATTACACAAATAGTATTGGATACCAGGACGAAAATTATTGGATTGGCTTGGTTTTGTTTGTCGCCCTACGGTCAACTTGTGGACACGAGGGCTAAACAGACCGGGATCTACAATTTAAAGAAATTATAGAAATTATAACTCCGTTCTATAAGTCGAATTCGACACAATTAGTGTTCTGATAATTGCTATACGGCATTGATGAAGCAAATTTAAAAAAGCGATTTATGTATGTTGAACATCTATTTCTGAAAAATGTCTTTTTTTATAATTTCAAAACACAAATACAAAATTCAAATTCGTGTTTGCATGACTTCTGTTCTTTTCAACAAAAAGCATAATTAATCATTTTAAATATCAACATTTTATTTTCAACATTACATTGCAAATTCTTCGTGTATCTCTTTCCTGTACCCTAATGGTCTTCTTCATGGAGCTAATGGTCCTTTTTCTAGAGTCTAATAGTCTCACTTTTTTAGAACTTAATGGTTCCTTTCTTAAAGTCTAAAAGTTTATAAAAACTATTTTAAATTTTAAATTTGATGTTCCTTTCATTTATTAAAAAAATTATCTGACTATTAAAGTGTTATATCAAATTTAAAAAAAAAAAAAAAAAACTAAATATCTATTTCTGAACTTCTGTCATGATTATACAGTGAAGTGCCAATATTTACGGGATACCTACTGAAATCATATGGATCATCTTTTAACCGGCGAAGTATAGCAACTCGATATGGCATTGAATCAACAAATCAATTTATCGATTATGCCCCATATATGTTTGATGGAATTCATATCTCTGAATAGGTGGCCAAATAATTTTCTGTCGTTGTAAAGAATGTTCATAAACCAATCGCGAATGATTTTTGGTTCAATGACAATTTGAATTTCCTGACGCATTGTTACTACTAGAAAACTGCATTGTTGTTGAGTACACGAAGTATATAAATGGTCTAAAATAGTCTACGAGTAATTGAATATAATCTTTTCCTTTTAATGGCCAGAGGATCAAGTCAGTTCACTTTGACGAGAGGATCAAATCAATTTCACTTTGACAATAGGAGCTAATCCCTCACTTTTAACCAGAGGATGCAATCCATATAGTCTGACCAGAGGATCCAGTTCATTCTGTGTCACCAGATGATCCACTTTATTAATTTTGGGCAGTTGAACCAGTTTATTCTGTGTCTCCAGATGATCCACTTTGTTAATTTTGGTACCAGATGAACCAGTTCATTCACTTTGAAAGGAGGATCCAGTCCATTCACTTTTTGATCAGATAATCTATCCCATTCACCTCTAACCAAAGAATACGATCCATGCGGTTTGACCAGAGGATCGGTCAATTCAGTTTAAACAGAATCCAGTCCATACTATTTAACAAGAAGAACCAGTCCATTCCTTTTAAAAAATCTCACCCATTATGAAGTCATCACGAAAGCTTTCACAATTCCGTGTCATCAACTTGGGTTCATGTCCTTCGCCATAATAGAATCTACAATCAGCTGTTAACAAGGGATTCATCTGATCAATCAATCGATATGTTCATGTGTCCAGCAGGGCACTGCAATCGATAGCACGTTATTAATAAGGCACTCGAATCGGTCGTCTTCTCCTGCCATATCCATCAACGCTAAATTAAGCTGCACTGTAAACATGCCTGTTCGTCCAACATTGATAGTTGCATTTATTTGACTCAGTGAGGCTTGTCTGTACTCTAAGCAAATGTCACTGTCTCAGCCATTACACATAGACTCGGCCAATCGTTGCGTTATCCATGGTGACTAGTGACTGAAATTATATCCTCGGCTCACTCTTAACACAAAGGATCGATTAATGTTGAATTCCTAACAATTTACGAAAGGAATATCCACTGCGTCTAAGGTGCTGCGTTCAAGAACTGTTAATTCGTGTCATGCAGCAATAATGAAGTTAGAAGAAAGCTATTGATCTCAATCACTTTAGTACAAATGCAAACTCTGGCAATGAAATGGGTTCGATCCACGGCGATGTCATGGATATTTTTAATGGTTCGGTTTGGCAATCCACTTTAAAACGTAAGAGCCGGTCTAATAGGACTGTTCGTCGTGGGGGCTGACAACCTTACCTCATAAAATGACCTCCATCACAACAGAAGCTGCCTTATCTCTTTGAGACCCCATGGGTTTCTTGGACTTTGTCTAGATGTTGCTGTCTACCAAGTGGGATAAACAGCAGCAAACAAAAAACTTTTTTTAAATGGTTTTTAACTCTGTTAAAGTTGGTCGATTGATATAAGTTTACATTAATGTTATAAGATTCGAATAATGGATGTAAGAGATATTTACGGTAATCTGAGCTTCCCATTTTGGATCTTTTAACATTCAATGTCTCATTTTCTATATTCCTGCATATATAATTCTCTTAGAATTGAAAACATATATTTCTCATTCAACTTCTTAATTTAGTAAGATAACAGCAGGAGTGCGAAAATAACGTTCTCCCAAAATATATTTTTCAAATTAATATCTTTTTTTCAGTTGATTATGGTCTTTTAGCTTCAAAACGGCATATCCACACGTTCACTCTCAAGCACCAGTCTGAAAGGAAGGCGCCCACCATAATTTCTGCCTACACATAACTGCCATTGAAGGGCTTTTTACCATTTCTAGTTCATAAAAATAAGTCTT
>BPLR01020505.1:0-151236 GCA_021605095.1 Caerostris extrusa | reverse complement strand
AGAGAGACAATCAAGCGTCCACAGAAACGCCTTATGATGTCAGAAGGTATCTTTTTCTATACTAAGCAGTAGTTTATAACTATAATTTTACTTTGTGTTTTTTATCCCACTCTGGTAGACAGCAACATCTAAACCAAGTCCAAGAACCCATGGGGTCTCGCTGGGAAGGACGGCAGCTTCTGTTGTGATGGAGCACAATCTCGTAGGTAGCGGTCTGACTGCAGGCTCCCATGACGCTGACTTTTTCCGGGTTAGAATTCTCATACCTAAGCCCAACAGTCATATTACTGGGACCTACGGCTTAAGTGGATTCCGAACCATTGAAACATCCATGCCACCGCCGAGACCTCGAAATCCTCTAAGTACTGCAATCCTCTGGCTGTGTGGAAATGTTCTTGTTTTCTGTCTTTGTATTCTATATTCTTGTTATATCTTAAATAGTTTCTTATTCTTTTCAGCTTCAGGCAAAGAGAAATTTTCGATCTTTCATGTGGATTTTTCAGGCCAAAAGGGCGAAAATATTTTCAGATATTAAGAGGGATGTGGGAAATAATTTTTGTTACTATATTTTTAACACGCTTCTGCCAAGTTCTGTAATTTTCTACTCAAAATGAATTTATTCAAAATAAAATAGACCTTATTATATAGTATACGGGAGATAAATTTTATAATAACGAGCGTGAAAATATCGGACAATTTTCTAAAATTACAAACGTTTTTCATTCCTTCTCCTTCCGTCAGAAAATATACGAAATGCTATATATCTACTTTTGTATTTAACAAACAAGAATTTTAGTTTTAATTTCATTATACTTCGTGCAAATAAAAAAGAATTTTTCCAGTTTTCTTTACCGTGATGCAATTAGATAAATTTTTCTTTTTTCCAGAAAGGCATCTCTCTATCTCACCGTGTGTCTTCCTTTAGTCATTGGTCGTTCGCAGGCGTTCCTTATGAATAAATTATATGTTATGTGCATATAACTTAAAAATATAAATAAGCTACAATTAACTATGTATTGGCTCTTTCGCATTGGGATTTAAACATGGATTTTTAAGGCAAAGCAAAATGGTCATAATCATCCAACAAGATAATTCAGAATAACTTACTCATGTTTCTGTAAATAAGGACTTTATATGAGTGATTTAATATTGCTGATTTTATATGATGTAAATGATTTTTGGTTACTTTTTATTCACATTTGTTAATTATAATTCAACATATAATTGCTATTTTAGCATTGATTATTATTTGTATTAGATGAAAAATTTCAGTGCCAATTAAAAATTTCATTCTAATTAGTGCATCTTTATTATATAAATACATATATATGTATAACATACATGTATGTGCAATATATATAGTATATATATATGTGTGTGTGTGTGTGTGTGTGTGTGTGTGTGTGTGTGTGTGTGTGTATACATATATATGTATTTATTATACGAATATAATAATAAATGGAAATAACATGTATTGGAGACTAAACTGATTAACTGGATACAAACTGATTATCGATGTCTCTCCATGTTGGGAAATCCTAAAGCGAAAAGAGCTGCACAGCATTGTTAATTTTAAATTATTTATATTTTTGTTATATACAGCACAAAGTGGCATATAAAATTTATTCATAAAAGGGACCTGAGAGTGACACGATTGCTATCTATCACATACAGATAAGAGATTTATTTTGTTATGTAAAAGATACAAAATGAAGCTGAGTGTGCAGCAAGGCTGAATGAATTATGGTAGTCGAGCGACTAGATGATAATCACAACCAGCAACAATTAAAATACTGAAAGCTTATTATAAACAGATACTCTCAGAGATTACATCCAGTAGAGCACTGGTTGTTGCTGATGTCAAAAGGCCTATATTGATAATAATTTTAACACCTATGGATTAACATTCGTTACTTCATATTTACATTTATCGAGATGATTCTCTGAATACAATCAAATAAACCAAAAGCACTGAAAGAATTTTTTTTCCTGGTAGAAGCATATTAGCTGTGATATTAACTTACGTGTGAAAATATGGGACAGTGGAATTTTTTTTTATATGAGGTTCTGCTTTTTTGTTGGCCTGAATAAGGAATAAGAAATAAAATACATTTTCACCAATGCAGTATTGGCCAGCCAGGAGCGCGCACCACAGTGAGTGGCAGCCTGAATTACTGAGAAGTGATAAGATCTGCTTGCGCTGGCGATTGGTGAAGAGAGGAGAGTTGCCAGGTGGCTGAGGCTGCATGCGATTGGTGAGCGGGCTCATAGCACTGGTGGCTCAGTCTCTGAGCTGTTGAGATTCCATGCATGACTGGGAGGCCGTATCTGTGTTTAAGTTGATGTGTATTTGAAAATGAATAACTGTTGGAGAGAAGCCAGAGAGAATGTGCAGCAAGAAATGTTAGCTAAAATGTGGTTGTTGTCAGAATAAGCTTTAAACTTCAAACTCTGGGTTAAAATAGAAGCCTGATACAGAAATGGCTTCATCCAGAGTTTTGCCAAGATTACATTTGGCATTAAACTGAAGACTTTAGAAGTTATACAATTTGCTGTTCATTGGAGCCAAGATTTTGGCTCATGTGCCGCAGTGATACGCCTGCAACAGTGGCACGTGAACCATGATGTTACGCATGAAACGTGGCCTGGCCCTGTGGAGCTGGTGGGATCTGAAATCTCCCGAGTGGGAACGAGTTAGGCCTCCTGCCATCACACGTGACTGCAAAGAACGGGCGTCCTCAGTAGTCAATATACGACATGTTGGCGCCTCTCTCAGGCTGGAAGGATGGGGCCGGAGTCAGACGATTTGAATGTTGCGAAATACGTTTCAGCCCTGCAGGCGCACAAGATCTGGCTATGCAGTGTCGCGGCAGCTTAACATCACATCACAGCAGCGGTTAATAATAGCTGTCACTATTTTGTGTATTTGCAGTAAGTAATATCAGTCTTCCTTTGCATTATAAATTATCAAAATGAAATCTACATTTCTTAATGGGATATTAATTTAATAAATGCAAAGGGAAGACTATTACACTTGCATACTTATAATAGTTAACAGACATCAAAGGAAATCATTAAAAAAATTATTCAAAGTAAAAAAACAAAAGTTATTATACACAAAATAAAGTGACGTGATTTTATATAGTTTCAAAATTTTTGTGTACGTAGCAGTAAATAACAATTCTTGGAGTGAGATATAAATTGAATGTTAAATAAATTTTGACTGCGACCTGACTTATTCGCACCACTCGTGAAACGAGGATCTTTCATAAATAGGCATAATGCGCAGAGGGGGTGGGGGTCTTGCTGTTAAGAACCTGCGCCTTAGGACAGACAGAGCAGTGACTGCCATCTTAATCAAGCGGGTGTTGAAACGGTCACCCATTCAAAATCGTCGAAATATTTATTCGGGGCGCATGGTGCCGGGGCGTTAATGAGCCGTCATTTCAATGTCACCGATTCCGGCTCCTTACTGGGGGGCGCGTGCCTTTTCGGCGACACCCGGGGCCCTCATTAGGGCATCCCTCTCCCCCTTCATTGACGCGTCGGTTGGGGCGGTAATTACTGGGGACATATTCGCGCCCGTTTTCGAAGCCGCCCTACCTTCCAGTCACGTGATTAGTTTTGTTAACGAAGAGGGGGAGGGGGAGGTAGTTCATTTCTTTCGTTCCCCTCCTCCTTTTCTGAGTCCGGAGACCCCCTCAGGTCCAGGAAGGTTCCACCGAAATATTTTTGAAAGAGCAGGTTTAGATGCCACGTTCACAAAATTCGTAGAGGAGGACGAATAAAACAGTTCAGTATTTCATTACCAGAACAGTATCCTAACTTATTTATGTACGTTTGCGAATAGGGTTTCAATCATTGCAATGCTCAATGAATGCTAAAAATGTTACAGTGATTCCAACTAATTTTGAAAAGGCAAATGACAATTATTAACTTCCCTAAAATTCTTCGGGTTTTTAAATGTAAAGCAGATTGCTGTTTTATTATTAACCTTTTATATCCATGACAAAAATCTTTAATCTGTGCTTAAGTTTATAAAATATAGATGCGAAAAACCCATTTGTCGATGTAACATGTAAAAATTCTATCTTCTATTTATTAATATCGGAAATATAATTCTTATTTTAACTTTAATTATGCTTTTAGAATTTGAAGTTTTAAAGAGCTATTCTGATAACAATATCACATTTGCTATCTATTTTCTTAAACATATTTTATTCTCATTATAAAGCGATTTCATCCTCTAATTATTTTATTTGCTATTCATTTTCAAATACCTTAACTTAATCGGTTTCTGACTATCACGTTAAATGCTGTATCAGAATATTATGGAAGTCACTGTTTTCAGAAATGAGGAGACTCGATGGTAATTATGGTAGCCCGTGTAAATGTTTTGCATTGGTAACGAAACAGCTAAATAGAAATTTTGCAGGTTTTCGTTCGCACGACACATAAATGAATGGCCTTTCAATAGGAAGTCCTTTCATCTCTTCTACCCGTTATTGGTTTGTCCGTAGCATTACAGAAATAGTACGCGAGATCACTGACATGCATATCTAACACTTTAACTTTATCACTTTCTCATGTTAACAGTAATTCTATTTTAAAATGTTTGCCCATGTAATACTGAATGGAATAACATATTACAACAGCCAATACTAACATTTCATAATGAATGAGTTAAAAATTAAGGATTTTGTCTTGCGAAGGGTAAAAATAATATTGTATTTTTATTCCTTTATTCGAACTAAGCTACAAAATCTTAAGTAGTAATAGGAGAAAAAAACAGAACCCCTAAAATTTATAAAAAAAAAAATCCACTTTTATTCCCATAATGAGTACTCACTCTGAACGTAAGTTGATATCATAAAACATTTTTAATCAAGTTTTCGAAGATGAAAAAATTACTCTATCCACTCCCCCCGCCCCCTCTTCCCGCTAGGAAAAAAATTTCTTTCAATTATTTAGTCTATTTGATTATTTGAAATTTCAAGAGAATTATCGATAAATCACTAAAAATAGCAAGTAACGAATGTTCATCCATAGGTGTTAAAATTCTATTATCGAAGTGTAAGATACTGACAGAGATCTGTCGACCTATTTAAATACATCCTTAGATTTTATTAACCAGATATTTCTATAAGTTCGTATAATTCTCTGAAATTAAATCTGGTATCAACAAGCTTTCAGTAATTTTGAAAATTGTTATTTGTAGTTTGATGATTATCATTATAAAGTCTCTATCTAATTCATCTCATTTCTACTTAATTCATTCAGCTAACTAATATATTACTACTACTCAACTCGTTTTATCTTTTTACATAATAAAATGCATCTCTTATCTCTCCCTACTTAGCCATGTGTCGTCTTAATCATTGGTCACACTCAGGCGTTCCTTTTTGAATAAATTTTATATGCCATGTGCATATATAACTTAAAAATATAAATAAATTGCAATTAACAATGTATTGGCTCTTTTCGCTTTAGATTTCCCAACATGGAAGACATCGAATAATCAGTTTTGTATCCAGTTAATCAGTTTAGTCTCCAATACATGTTTATTTCCATTTAGTACTTAATTAGATTTATGTAATAAATACATATATATGTATACATACATACACACACACATATATATATATATACATATGCATGTATGTTATACATATATATGTATTTATATAATAAAGATGCACTACTTAGAATGAAATTTTTAATTAGCACGAAATTTTTATAGAAATGCAATACAAATAATAATCAATGCTAAAATAGCAATTATATGTTGAATTATAATTAACAAATGTGAATAAAAATGTACAAAAATCATTATATAAAATCCTTATTATATTAAATCCTCATATAAAGTCCTTATTTACAGAAACATAAGGTAAGTTATTCTGAATTATCTTGCTGGACAAAACTGATCATTTTTGTTGCCTGAAAAATCCATGTTCGGAAATCCCAATGCAGAAGAGCCAATACATGGTTAACGGTAGCTTATTTATATTTTTAAGTTATATATGCACATGCCATATAAAATTTATTCATAAAGGGAACGCCTGCGAACGACCAATGACTAAGGAGACACACGGTGAGATAGAGATGCCTTTCTGGAGAGCATAAGAAAAATTTATCTATAATTGCATCACACGTAAAGAAAACTGGAAAAAAAGGGAAATTCTTTTATTTGCCGAAGTATAATGAAATTAAAACTAAAGTTCTCATTTGTTAAATACAAAAGTCTAGATATATCGCATTTCGTATATTTTCTGACGGAAGGAGAAGGAATGAAAAACGGTTTGTAATCTTTAGAAAATTGTCCGATATTTCACGCTCGTTATTATAAATTATTTATCTCCCGATAACCGCAATATAATAAAGGGTCTATTTTATTTTGAATAAATTCATTTTGGAAGTGAAATTACAGAACTTGGCTTGTATTAAAAATATAGTAACAAAAATTATCTCCCACATCCATCTTAATATACGAAAATACTTATATTTTCATACTTTGGCCTGAAAAATCCACATGAAAAGATCGAAAATTTCTCTTTTGCCCTGAAGCTTCAAGAAAAGAAATTAGAAATAAGAAACTATTTAAGATATAGCAAGAATACAGATACAAACTAGAAAACAAGAACATTTCCACACAGCCAGAGGATTGCAATACTTAGAGGATTCGAGTCTCGACGATGGCATGGATGTTTGCTATGGTTCGGAATCCGCTTAAGCCGTAGGTCCCGGTCTAATATGACTGTCGGGCATAGGCATGACAACTCTAACCCGGAAAAGTCAGCGTCATGGAGCCAAGTCAGACTGCTACCTACGGGTGCTCCATCACAACAAAGCTGCCGTCCTTCCATGAGACCCCATGGGTTCTTGGACTTTGTTTAGATGTTTCTGTCTACCAAATGGGATAAGAAACACAAGTAAAATTATAGTTATTTTTTTAAACTACTTACTTAGTATAGAAAAGATACCTTCTGACAAATTTTTCTTTCCCATGTTTCGGTGACATTATAATCATCACGAAATCTCCTTAATAGAGCAGATCATTGTGAAAATAATAAAAGTTTTAAATGATCTACTTTTTAATGACTTAGGATATGTTTTTTGTTTATGCCGGAGGAATGCACGAAAATTCTGTGCTGGAAAGTCTCTCCATTCGATTCAAGGAGGAAGACACAGAGCCCCAGATGCTTTGGGGACAGGGTTTTTTCCAAACTACAATGTGGCTGTAGTGTACCAGGCATCCTGTAGTGCTGTCTGGGAAATGTTAAATCTACATACATATCTACCATGTCAGTAGCGAATACCGTCTGGAAAATTGCCAACATTTGGAAACAATACCAATATTTTTTATATGCTAACTTCTCATTAGTAAAATTTAAGATAGTTAAATCAAATAACGATTTAACAAATTTTCAGCAATGTATTCTGTTTGTACATTTTAAAAATTAATATAATTATTCAATCGTTACTCTAATATAAGAAAAAAAAAATGATATCTGGATTCAATTTCTTTCCAAAGTGTCATATTAACCAGTTAGAGGTGCACTTGTTACCGTAGAAACTTCGTTATAAGCTCTATTCCTGCACCGGTCCTTATAATTCCATATATCATTCTCTTTCAAGTTGAGTTGAGATGTATAATTGCTTCACCAGTTGCTCTCCCGAAACCGAAAATTAGACGCATCCTTTCTAACTTTCCTTAACCTCGTTACGGGGGGCGATTTGGAAACGTGCAGCGGCATACATTTCTGGGACTTAGAGGCAGGGGGATCGTTATGGCCCCCTCCCTGGCGTGTGGTTTTCAGAGAAAAGATCACAAGAAGCGGCTCGTACGTGACTGCTCCGAGCTCAATTAGCTTTGTCATGTCTTAACGACGTCACTTGCGTTCGACACCTTTCCCGTCCAATCAGAAGGCGAGGTTGGATCTGCCTCATTAGGGTAGGAAACCGCGAGAGCACGTTCTTCGGTGTTTGCTGTTGTTTGTTCTTCGTCAGTTTCTCTTTTTGTCCTTTAGTCTTTTTTTTTCTCTCTCTCTCTCTCTCTGTGTGTTCTTTTTTCTTCCCTTATCATCTGAAATGGATTCTATTTCAAATAAAGCTTGTCGAAGTTTTCAAAATTCTTTCAAATCGTTTCTGTACCTGGCAATCGGAAATTCTTTTCTTTTCTTTTTTATTTTATTTTATTAAAAAGAGTTTGGGATCGTTTGGTTTGAGTGAATGATCACCTGTCGCTTTATTGAAATCTGTGAAATTGTTGAAATTATTGAAACATTTCAATACTGACATACGAACAATCTTTATTCAGATGCAATAAAAGTGTAAAACAATAATAATAAAAAAAAAAAATCTAAAATTAAGAAGGAAACTGAAATATTGGAATTTTGAAAATAAAAAATTAAGAAGGAAACTGAAATATTGGAATTTTGTAAAAATTAAAAATTAAAATTATTATTTTTTTAAATTATTATTATTTTTTTTTTTTAAATTAAAAAAAAATAATAATAAAAATAAAAATTAAGAAATAAATTTTTAGCGTTATAAATTACTGATTTTTGCTTGTAAAATTACAATTACAATAATTAGATTTGATGCATTAAAACGGAGAGAAAATGTTTTTTTTTGAATACTTTCACAAATTTATTTTTTTAATTGTTGCGAAAGCCCTGCAAAAAAAAAGCTTTCAATTTCTAAATGAATACATAAATCATGTATAAGATAAAAAACGTTAACACTTCTTTATTTTGCAGTACTAATCATCTCTTAACATCTTATTAATAATAAAAAAATCTTCCTAGAGGATTTATAACGGAAAATTAGCGATATTTATTTCTCATACCCCATAGAAATTAACCCATCCAAACTAATTGTAGCAAAGTTGTACTAAAGCCCCACCAATTTAGAGTAGGAAAATAATATTAAATATTCCTTAACTATCACTTTGAGCCTTTCATTATTATTATTATTATTATTTTTTTTTTGGGCGAATTCATTATGTTTATAGTTAAAATGCTGCTTATTTTTGTCTAATTAAAATCATCACAAATAAGAAAAATTTATAAGTTTATCCATTTTTATTTGAATTGTTTTGTTTTTCGATCTTTTCTTCTTCTATCTTTTGCTAAAGATTTTACTGCGAATTTGTTTTCTCCCAATAGTTCATTTATTTCCATATATATATATATATATATATATATATATATTGATAATGATCAAATGATGACTTCTCAACGTAGTGGATTCATAATTAATATTTATGTTGAAAAATTAACTTAATAAAAAATTTGAATTCAGTTGATCAGAATTAAAAATTAAAAAATAGTGAAGAAATGGCTAGAAATTTGTACACATAAAATTTTTTGCTTAAAATTTGCTGTTTTCTTCTCAATGAAAAATTTCATCCACATAGTAAACAACTTTTATCATAACTGTAGTCCTTTAAAGGCAGGGTTTTTAAAATTTATTCTCTATTTTATCAGGCGGTTAAATATGTTGGTTATTTTCAAATGGCTGAAAATGAAGCCATAAAACTTGTCAGTCACATAAGGGCTCATGTTAAATTCATGCTAACACAATCACAAATCAAATTCCTCCCCACCTTTTAAAGTGGATGGGATTTCAATCATAGTGTCCAATTCGTGTCATGCTTTCTTAAGAGAGAAGAAGAAAAACATCCATAAACCAGCTCTGAAAAGTTTCTCCTATTCGACTGGGTGCCAACAAAAAAATCAGAAATGAAAGGAAAAACATTTTTTTTCTTTTTTCACAAATCCTCAGATTCTTTTTTTCCCACGTTCCATCTCCATCAAGCATAAACTTATCTCACCCTACGCTCCTGATTGATCTCGCTATGAGAAAAAACACTCGATGGACAGGTCCCACGGTACGCACAAAAAGAGCAAGAATTCTCGCCCCACGAAAATTAGGCGCGAGCCAGCCTTGCAGACGATTTCTGACAGGCCCGCAGGGGTCCTGGCCGGCCCACCCCGTCATCTGGAACGGTTTTTGATTCGTGTAAACACTCATTGTTGCTGACTACCTGGAGGGTCCTTTACGATGGAATTCTGGGTGTGAATGGGACACGTCGTCGCGGACAAGCTGTTTCCAGAGTTGTGAAGGGGGCGTGTAAGGGAGTCCCTCCCCACTTCCTTCATGAACTCTCAACGCATCATAAGTTTCTGGCTCTTGGGAGAACTGCGCGGAAGGAACACTTCATGAAATGAGTGTTAATAAGAAGAAAGAAAAAAATAATAATAATTTTACTACAGGAGTTTTCGAATTCATGGCCACACTATGTCAATCATCTTTGCATATATTCGTATTAAAAAAAAAAATTTAATAGCATTTGAAAGTGTCACTTCTTAAATCAATTCAGACAATTTCAATAGATTTTAGAAGGGTTTTAATTGAATAAGCTATTTCTGACGATTCCCACAGCTAGTTCTATTATTACTATTTTGCATGATATCTGTCACTAGATCGAACTATGTGAAAAGAACACTTTCTTGAATGACAGTGAAAGCTAAGGATAATTTTATCTTTAAGGTGACTCGAGGTTTCTTATTGTGAGATTTAAGAATATTTCAGATTGTGTCATTCAAACATATTCAATTAATTTCGGCAGGGAGTTTTTTATTGAATTATTTTTATTTAATCTCTAATTACTCTTATATTATATAAATATGTATTAATATTTTTAATATGCAAAATATTGTCATATATATTCATTATAATGTATACAAATGTCTTCTTAATGTTACCTTAATACAGTTTCAAATTTCTCCTTATTAAAAGAAAAAATAATCCACTCTAAATTTTATAACTATTTCCATATTTTATTCAGTCTATTTTTTAATATATGAACAAAAGAGTATTTTACTGAAAATTATTCATAATATAATCTGAAAATATTACAGATTAAAATTTTTTTTGTGCATTTAGCTTTTCTAACATTAAAAAAAAATAAAAATATTGCTTTTTGAAATATGAGCAAGTTAAAAAAATCTAACGTTAAATTTATAATAATTAAATTTCTAATTTATAATAAGTTTATTGTTTTCTAAAGAACACTTTTTAAGAAGATTCAATTTTATAATAAATTATTTTCTGATTGTTTTTAATAGACATTTGTTTGAATTGAGATATCGATACCATGAAATATTTTTAGAAATTTTTTCATTTATAGCTATTAGCTAAAATTTCGAATCTATAAAAAATATATAAAAACCTTGTAAATGTATTAATTTGATTTTAGTTGGCTAAAATGATTTAACTAAAGCTCTGGCGGTCGGTGTCACAGATTTTGGGATCGAGTCCCAGCTGTGCCATGGATGTTTATAATGGTTCGGAATCCACTTTAAGCCGTAGGTCGCGGTCTAAAAATGATCGTAAAGTTGGGCGTAGGGCGAACAACCCTACTCCTTGGAAAACATCTCTTGTCTCGAAATCTGTCAGTAGGCAGACAGCCTTGGCCCACCATGGGGTTGCTGAAGCCACTGATGATGATGATGAAAAAAATGATTTAATGTGAGATATGTTTGTTGTGAGATATAATTGTCGATTTGCCCATCGCATCGCTTTTATACTATTGTGGAAGAGTATAAAAATGCATGCATAAAATGTTTAATAACTGTTAAAAATATAGTAAAAAATTTAAGTGTTAAAAATTTTTAATTAGATTTTACTTGTAACAATAATTTATATTTATTCTTACGTAATTTATAATTCAATATAACAGAGATATCGAAGAATTATTCTATATTTATTCGAATCATTGATTAATTCAAGATTAAAACCTCAATTGAAACTGAGATTTCCATTCCATGTGTTATTTACCGCAAAACGAAACCTTTTAAAACTATCCACATTCCCTGCTTTCGCTTTTCTATTTTTCTTGATCAAACCCGTGATTAAATTTCAAATTTGCATTATGTAGGAAAGCGAGGCACACGAGGACTTTGATTGAAATTCATTTATTCGACTTAAGCATGTGGTGCATTTAATAAAATAAAAAAAAAAAAGGCACAAAAGGGACGTGAAATCACAAGAAACGTAGCAATTTATTTTCTTAATTTCTATAATGACTATTCCGGAATGGGCATCAGCTTCGTAAGCGGAAAAGGAGGAATTCAAATGATTACTTAAAAAAATAATAATAATAAAAAAATAACAAAACAACCGCCTTGTTTTCTAGAAATCGGAATTCCAATCAATATGATATAAATGGAGAAGAAAATTTAATGATGAAAGAAACTCGTACTGAAAAGGAGAGTTGGGGTAGAGATTGATATGTACGAATGAGAAAAAGGAAAGGGGGTAGGGGGGTACAAAAACATAATTTATTGCTTCTTTTTTCTTTCTCTATTAATAATGGCAACGGTAGAAGAGCACATTTCGCAACTGAATGATTATAATGATGACTAAGAGATGCAGTAAAGAACGAGAACTCGAGTTCTGAAACCGAAGATTAAATCCGTTTTTGAAGAAGTTTTTTTTTTTTTGTTTGTTTTTTTTTTTTTTTTCCCCCTCGTTAAATCTTTTAATTTGTCTCGGATAGCCCAGGCAGTCTTTCACAAAATGTTCCGTTCTCCTGCCCTAACCTCCCCATCCCCCAACCCCCTTAAATCTGAGAATCGGAATGAAAGCAAATTACTCTTTTCCAAATTAAATCTTCCCTCTCGTCGACTGAGTCTTGAAAAATTTATAATTGAAGATTTTATACTGCGCCGGAGTTATTTCGGGCGTGCAGTAATTACGACTAATGAGTGGGAAGATAATTTAAAATTTTTAAGATTTATCCGTGACAAGGGCGTTAATTAATTAATTGTCATTAGGATGCTCAACAGTTGTGACTTTAATTGCAACTATCAGGAGACTAATGAGATGACCCTTTTTACGCCCCTTTCATTTAGAAGCGTCACGGAGTGCTACTTAGGGTTGTTTTAGTATTTGCTACGTTAGGGTTCGTTTTGGCATTTTTCAGAGAGACGACAAGATTTTGATTTTTCGCTTTGTAAATTAAAACGTAATTAAAAATGTTTTTGCGAAGTTAGCACAAAGCGTGAAAGGCGTAAATCGAGGAAATGTATAACTATACAGTCAATTCGCCATAAAAGAAAGGTAAGTCCAAGACAAAAATTTTATCATTTCTTACAGTATCTGAAACTCTATTTAATTTATAAAATTGCATCATAACTTGAAGAATATTCTTTTTCAATTCTGTTTGCTTTTTGTTGAATTTTGTTTGTTTTTGTTTTGTTTTGAACATGAAAAACTGAAATCACCTTTTGTGTCCTTCTACTATATTGAATTTATTGTAGTGGCGTATGAAGAAATTATAAAATTATTTTATAATACAAAACAATACAGAAGAAGACATATTTCAATTATATAAGAAGAAAAAGAAAAAAAATATCAATTTTAGTGTCGAAAATAAAAAAAATGGTAAAGTTTGTAGTTATAAAACCTGCATTATCTTATATAACATGCATCAGAACTTGTTTTAATTTTGAATGATTGTTTTTAAATAGGACCAATGAAAGTTTGTATTCATTTTGTCTTGACTTATGCTATTTAAAATAAAAATTTCTGGGAGAAAGTTTAAAACAAATAATAAAATTAAAGTAAATAATTAACTAAAGCAAATAACTAAATTCCATATAAGCTAAAAAAATTCAAATTCATATAACACAAATTATCCAGATGCTTGGCGTGCCAAAATTTGCATCTTGTTAAAACGACCAAATGCAATACAAATAACAACTAGAGAAAAAAATGAAATAAAAAAATTCTTCTTTCTTTTGAACTATGTTCTAGGTTCTGTTGAACCATATTTTGACCCCAGTTTTTCACCAAATGTGATGGATTCAAAACATTCCTAATTTAATACTCAAGATATCCTAAAGTATGAAATTATTAATTAGTATTTAATTTTCAAAAATGTATTACGTGAATGATGATTTGTCTACAGACATTGCGGAAGGAAGCACTTCTTATTTATAATCTATGTTATCGATATCATTCAAAATAATTAATATTTTTTTCATTTAATTCTTTTTTTTTTTTTTACTGGTAAATTACATAACACTAAAGTTTAATGTCAGTAACCATCCACCATTTGATAAAAAAATTATAAAAATCCCGGTATGAAATTGTACATTTTACTGTTACAGGATGTTGCCTAGCGCTTGCGCACACATTCAAGATATTAACTGCAAGGTAGGCAGAGAAAGCACTATTGTTCACGTATTTGCAGATTCTGTTGTGTAAGTTGGTACGATGTGGTTGCCTTTAAAATACATGTATGTACCCTGTGATTATATGTAATAAATTGTAGAATTAGATAATTACTAAGCTTTTTATTTTTTAATTACTTGTGTTTTTCTATTATTTTATCTTTTCTTCCTAAGAAATAAGTTCCGTGATAGTAAAATAACTTCAAAATAATAATAATAAAACAATAAAATAATGAATAAATAAATAAATAAAAAACAGAATTCGTTCAACACTTATAATTCAAATAACTCAGCTGGGAATAACGCAAAACTTATTTCATCCATACATTAAACAGAAATCAAATAAAGTAAAAATTGCATTTATCTTTAAATCGAATATTCTGCTGTATTGATAAAGTAGTTTAAAAATCAATTACAAAACGGATTGTGAAATAAGAATTGATTAAATAATTTTTTTAAACGGAACTCCAATTATATGTGTGAATAATTATAAAAACATTTCTTGAATCGAAACTTAAATATTATCAACAGTATGATCATCAATGGTTTTAAAAGCATGGGGAAGGAGATTGTCCAAATAGCATTTTTTTTAGCGCGTTATCTAATTTAAAATTAAATTCAGAACAGTACTCAGAAACTCGTTTAATTTATTTAGTTTCTTCCTTTATTTGTTCTTTCTCTGTAATTTCATTCAGAGTCCAATTTATTATGAAAATTTTCCCGCCCTTTGTCTTCGCACGCTTTTTTTTTTTTCCCCCTTTTACTTTTTGAGCACCAATCATTATGCCTCTCGATTTTCAATTGTCCAATGGAATTCAAGATCTAGTGTTTTTAAAAAAAAGGAGGTTTAAACTTTTGAGATTTTTTTCTCTTATACGAACAGTTTTTTTTAACTACTAAAAAAAAAAATTGTTCTTAGAGATTTTTCACTTTTTTTAAAAATAAATATTCAGCCTTTTAGAGAAAAAGATAAGTTAATGAGAAGAATTTATACTTTTCACTCTTTCTGATTTAGGAATCTGAAAAAAAAATGTATTTAGATAATATTAATCCTTCAAACTCTGCAAACTCTGAATGAGATACTGTAAAAATAATGGATTGCAAAATATAGGCATTGCTTAGCTTTAATAATTACTATAATATCATCGTTTCTCTAAAAAATTATCAATCTATACAAATTTATAAAATAAAATAATTTTATATCATTTACTTCAATATGTAATTGTATATTATTTCTATATATAAAATAATAATAAATGTAGAAAAATTCATTCTTGGTAGCTACATTATTAATGCATACAGTAATTGTAGGATTGAAAAAGTAAAACAAAACAAAACAATGAGAAAAGTGAACTTACAATTAAACTGAAAGTGGTCAAATAGAAAATGTTAATAGATTTACATACCTTGGAACAATAGTTGATAAAGAAAGTGGTGCTGGTGCTGAGATAGGCGCCAGAACTTCAAAAGTATGTAACTGTTTAAAAAAGTTAACTAAAGTTTGGCGTTCTAATAGACTAATAGTTTAATGTTAAAGATTAGTCGTTAAAAAATTAACGACTAATCTTTCGGTCGACTAATCTTTTTTCGGTCGTCGTTAATAAAAATTAACACGTTTAATTCTGTGGTAAAACCATACTTTTATATGGAACCGAAACATGGAAATTGATCAAACAACAAAATTAAAAATTAAACAGTTGGCAAAATAGATACTTTAGAAATTTTAAAGAAATATATTAACCACAAACAATACCAAACTTATATCTCTATATTAAGACAAAGCAAAAACAGCTAACAAATAGCATCAAAAGAAGAAATTAGATGTGGATTGGCTATATATTAAAAATGCCTTCAGCTAAAATACCAGGAGTAGCGTTAACAGGGGCACCGGAAGGTGAAAAGAAAAGAGTAAGACCATGTTAACATGGAGACGAATTTTAGAAAATATGAGAAAGCAGGGGGAGGGGAGAGGCGAGCTTGTCAGAAGTAAGATCTTCTACGGATGAACGAGATCTGCTGAGGAGATGGTACAATAAGCTGAGGGTCTTTTTGCCACTGGGCGGAAAGAGGATTAATAATAGTAGTAATTAAAAAAAAATAATAATAAATTAAAATTTACTTTTGTTATTACTTATATATATATACGATTTTATTAAAATAAATTAATAATATCTAACTAAAATTGCAATTATTAACTAAATAAAGTAAATTAAAATTAAAAGGATAAATAGTTCATTAAAATAAGAAACTTAAGTGACTTTTGACAAAAACCGTCTCCTCAAAGTTTTCTCCTTTATGATATTTGGTTCTTAAAGGAAAATATTTTATGATAAATAAAATCAGATGTTAGCGTTATATTCAACGAAAATTATTGGATGCAGTTAATCGCAAAAACTAAAATTAATTACGATTAAAAAATACGTAATGAAAATTTTTTTGTCGTGGTTTACATTATAATTAATTATTAACTTAATTATAACGTAAAACTCAATAAATAATTTTATATTAATTATAGCTTAAAACTCAAACTCGAATAATTAGATCTAAAAAAAATGTATTATATTATTGAATTGAATATTTCCAAAAAAGTTTTAAAATTCAATGCACACACTAATCTTTTATCATTCCTATATTCTCCATTTCTTCTGCAAATTAGCAAAACAAAAAAAAAATTGTTTGGACGAGAAAGCACGTAAAGTATGGAAGAGTAAACATCATAATACATTCTTAAAAGACTTTTTAACAATTTTTTTTTAATTTAAAAAACAAAAAAAAAACAAGTAATATTTGTAGGGAACGATGCTGAGCTTATTTTCATCAAACCACATTTTCATAATTTGAGACAAACTGTATAGTTAATATGATTAGAGACTTTCACTTGTCTATATTTTGAAAAATACCAATATTAAAACATTTATTAAGATGTGTAAAAGGAAAATGGCAGTAAATAAAAAGAAAAAAAAATTGAAAGAAAGCGCATGCTTATTTTTAAATAAAAGAACAATATAAATAATAAATTTTTTGATAAAAACAAACAAAAGAATCAGTTTGATTCCAAATGTAAATATCCAACATAACAGTAAAATAATATTATTGAAATTTAATACAGCATGAATATAAAACAACCTAAGGTATACTAACCTAAGTACGCTTCTACACAATTGTGTAAGTCACCAAATTCAAAAAGAAAAATCCATGGATGTTTTTAAATAATAATAAAAAAAAATATTGAGAATTTCATGGATGTAATGTTTCCATATGAATATAAATAAAATTGTCATTTAACATCATTTTTAATAAAATAGTAAATATACTATAAAATTATTATAAAATTTAAAAATATTATAAAATACAAAATATTTAGTTATTGAAATTTTAAAGTTAATATCTGTTCTTGCATTAATTTGATTGTAAATTTTTCATCTTATTATATAAAAGTACATGGACGAATAATGCTAAAAATAGGGATAAATGAGTTGATGAGTAATGTGTTGGGTTTTCGTAGTACTACTACATCACTAGACCTGGAATTAAAATGTCATTTTAAAGATTTGCGAATAATATGAGGGAAATTGTGGCACCTCATTTTAAACGAAAATCCCTAAGAGGGTTCATATTCATCTTCAAACCCAATGTACCCATCATCAAAGCCCCACCAATATACCAACTTACAGATTTATCGTGCTCATCTTCAACATAAAAGTTTAAGTCTAGTATCGTTTATCGTGTTTGAAATCCTGCCCCCATGGCAGAAAACCCAATGCGTTATCCACCATGTGGCATTGTGGATCACGTTTTTGAATTTGTAAGCCTATTTTTGAAACTCGACAAATGAAACTGAATCGAAAGTTTCCGTGTCTATATCGAGGAAGACATAATAAATCAGTCGAATAAAAGATCCCACCGTTGAGTTTAAATAGGACCGTGCGAATCTCCGGATGAGATGGCATGGTGTAAAAACTCCAGTGAAATTTTGGGTAATTCTAAATCTATTAATCGTCTGCTTTCATACAGCAAATGATTACAGGCTAAGTACCAGGTATTTGGAAACAATATTAACTTAAAATTATTTGAAATTTATGACATATGAATATATTCTTACAATCGGACTAATCATGAAATAAGTTTTAAAAAATGCTTACTTTTCTAATTTGAAGCAAGTAGAAGGGGAAAGGATCTATCAACTGTTTCTGAGAAAGACTCTACCGACAGCCCTTTCTTAAAATGAGGATTAGCCCCGTAAACGATTCTAATTCTCCGAAGAGGTGCTAAAGACATCGCTTTGTCGGCACCTCACCACGCTTAAAACAGCTGACTAATTTAATATCATAAGAAGTGAACCACCTGGCAATGGCGGATATACCCTTTAAATGCAATTGCGGAAGAGAGAAGAAAAAAATTGTGCCGGATTATTATTACTTGTTTTCTGCAGCCGCTTCTCTAAAAATAAGTTTTGACAGTTGAAAAAGAAATGAAATTTTTTTTTATATACTTTTCCCTCTTTGTCTTAATATAGATACGATAAAACGACTGAGGGGAATGAGTTTAGAAAGTGAGCTACTTTTACCTAGTGAAACATTTCCGTGTCAATTACTGATATTTTGTTAGGTATCTACAAATTTGTGAATTAAATTCTTATAAAAATACCAATTAAAATGATTTTTATAGTCCATTTTCATAGTATTAATATCGACATTATTTTTTTTTTCACTTTATAAAATATTTATATAATTTAGAATTAACTTCGAATTAAAAATTAAATCGAAATATGAAATTAACTATTAAAAAGATTTTTAAGCAAAAATATTTTAGCTGCTAAAAATAATATTACACTCTAACATTTTTTCACTATGAAATTCGAAGTATTATTTTTCAATGATCAAATTTCAGATTTAATTTTGAATACTAGAGCCCCCTACTAAATAGAACTTTGGTTGTTTTTAAATATTCGAAATCCTATAAACCAAGCTGAATAGAAAGTTCTGGTGTTGAAGACCAGCATGGACATGAAAAATGTTGTAGCCATAATAAGTCTTTTTATTAGCTCCAAAATGAATGCAAACGTTTAGCTATCGTCCCTGAAAAGTATTTTACTGGAAGTGTGATGGCATTATGTGGATGATATCTATTAGGCCCTCCTTGGTGCATTCTGCGTAACTATTAAACGCCTGCTGTTCTTATACAAATATCAGGTTAAATGATCTGGCTTTAAAAAAAAAAAAAAAATATTATAATTTCAACAAATAAATAGCATTTCAGCTGTATTAAAAATAGCATAAAACAAATTCTATGGAGTTAAAATAAAATATTCAATACATAGAAAAAAAAAAACGAATTATTTTTCCACAATATTAAAAAAAAATTTATATCATAATACATTATTAATACACACTAATAATGTGAGATTAATAATAAAATTTAAGACAAAATTCCAGGAATTAAAGATTTTCTAGAAAATATACGAAAATAATGTATGACTATCTTTCTCCTTTGTTAAAAGTGGCAAAAGCATTCAGATTCAATTAAAATTAATTAAGTGTTTTTAAATAGGTAAAGAATATTTAAAAAGTAAGATAATGATCTATATAAGTTATGCATTGCTTTTCGGAATAAATAAACAGCGAAATAATCCATTCATTTTATTTAATTTTTTTTATTTCATTGATTACTATTTCGATTTCGTTTTTTTTTCTGCAATTTCTTTTCAGTATTACACAGTTATTCTACGTTTGTATTATTTTCATTCAAAGCATCATTCAAATATACAAATAATGAAATTGTCTTCTGCGGTTTTGTTGCCACATTTAAAGAACAATTCTACATTACAGAACATTTTAAAAAATATCTATGATTGCATAGAAACCACTATTTTTATTTCTAGAACAGTAATTACAGAACCAAAATTGGAAAGAAAATAAAAAACAAAAAGAATATGAATTGAGTTCTACACAAAACTAGAATCAGAATGAGAAAATCGTTTTCTTAGAACGAGCGACTGGAAAACTGTCTGCAACTTTTAAAATGAGATGCGATTCACATTAAATACCGTGTCCACTGCATGAAATTTTACTCCAGAAGGAATAGCATGTCGCGAAAAAGCTTTCATGCATTTATATCTATCTGTTCGTGGGTCGAAGCTGTCTCCCGCTGTTGCGATGTCAGCCGCGCCTGACAGCTTCATTATAAAACAGAACGGTCTCGAAAAGGGGACATGATACCCAGCAGAAATTGAAAATTGATCCTTAGGTCTTCTTGTCGCCGAACATCCTTTAAATAAATTGTTCTTTTCGCCACCTCCTGCGTCTTTCTTTGCTTTTGCCGACGACGGTTGTGTGCTTTTCGCTGTCACTTGCAGACGAAGAAAAAAAAAATACCCTTCTGAAGGTAAATGGAAGTTAAAAAATAGTTGGGGCTGAGCAGATTTTTTTAATATTATTAAAAAAATTCGTTTGTTTTTTAGATTTTTTTTTAACTTTGTATTAATTTATTCGAAAAGAGAAAAGAAAATGGGATAATGAAAATTTTGTGAATCCCTTCACGAATATGTTTATTTTTTTTTGATAATTTTTATTACATTATTTTAATTATTATTATTTTTTTATACTTTATTATTTTTATTTATTATTCTTATTATTTTTAATTTGTTATTATTATTCATATTAATTTGGTTTTTTTTAGGCAGTATTTCTTATAGCATTTTAATTTTTTTTTTTCAAAACAAGGGAGGAAAAATGAAACTCAACAGACAGAAAAATCCAATGTAAACGCTTTAATAGATTTGGATGTGAGATAACTGTATTCAATTAACTAAAATATTTTTAAAATATGTATAAAATCTGTCATTGCTATATTTTTTCTGTATAAATTTTAGTTAAAAATGATATACAGATGAGAATCTATGCAAGGAAACTGTATTTTATTATACTAAAATTTCGAAAACCTATAAGGAATATCACACACGCATTTATAATTATTAGTATATTCATTAATTAATAAGATTCCATATAAATTTAAAATTTTTAAATTATCAATTAAAACTATAAGCTGATGTTTCTGAAGGTCGTTTTTGAAAGAAAAAAAAATAGAAAGCTGAAAATTTAAATAAAATGTAATTCAGATTTAAACACATTATATTTTAAATTTAATTATAGCTGTTAAATTAATTATTTCCTATTTTTAAGAATAATTATCTTAAATTCGAACGAATTTAATAATTTAAATAATTAGAAATAGGTTTGGATAGGATCGAGCATGTATAAATAAAGGTTTTATAGTCTTATAGGAAAATATTTAATATAACTTCTATAATAAATTTCTTCGGTTTTTCTTTTATTTTAAATATTTTTAGAATTTGGAGCGAATGAAAAATTTAAATTCTAATAATTATTCCAAGAAATGAAGTAAATAGAAGTAACTAAAAAATTTCAAACAATTACAACATATAAATTTCAGTGTATTCTAAATAATCCTGTATGATTTGTTAAATCTAAAAATCTCCAAATTTAAATAAAAAAAGAAAAGAATATCTTTAAGCCTAAATAAATATCACAATAATTTCTCACTATTTTTTGCAAAAAAATTAAACTCGATTTAAAATTTTCGCATTTTAATAAAATTAAAAGAATGTCTTTAAGCCTAAATAAAATGACACAAAAGTTTTCACATTTGATTTAAACTCGATTTCGCATATGAAATTGTCTGCTTTATATTAATTTTTGATCACAATTAAAAAATAAATCATCTTAAATACAATGTTCTGCTTAATTTTACTTTTAAATTTATTATTATAATTAGAATTTATTTCTAGAATTAGAATATCACCAAAATCAGTCTAGTATACATCGTCAGAAATCGAGAATTAATTATTTATTTGAGTTAAGAAAAGTTAATGCTGCACTAAAATTGCAAAAATGAAATGTTTTTTAGTTAAAAATATCACAATACTTTTAGAAAAGTATCGTAGCAGGTTATCTAGATCAGGGGGTCTCCAAACTTTTTCGGTCGCGGGCCAAAAATTGAGAAAAAAAGTTTGGCGGGCCAAGAAAAACTTTGCTAAAATTTTAAAAACAATATACAAGTATTACAATTTAAATGTGTTAATGAGCAGAATGAAATCGAGATTTCATTTCTAAAGTTTCTTATAGTGAGGTTCGAAGTGAGAACCTCACTATAAGGATTCACAAATGCTCATCTGTCAGTCTACTTCCGTCTATATTATTAATACTTCTGAAATAATTCTTTCCAAGATTCATAGTTGTAAACACTTGTTCACGTATATCAGATGAAGCAAACACAGCACAGATTTTCTGGCCATGAGATATTGAATTTGGGAAACCTACTTTCGATATTGATTTGTAAAACTCTAACTTTGGCATATTTAGAAACAACTGCTTGAGATGATTGTTAGAATGTAACTCAATTAATTCAACTTGCAAATCCTTTCCGATTGAAAGCTGTCTGTGCTTGCTGTTTCCGTCGATTTAGGTTTTGTAACACAAAAAATAGAGAAAGTAAAAAGATAATCAGTCCTTTGAAAAAAGGAAGACAAAAAAATAATATTTTCTCAAAGTAGAAAAGGAGATGGATATATAATGTATAAATTTATATTTCTTTTAATTTGCCTGGACCGGAAAATTAAAATTCTATCCGCGGGCTGCAGTTTGGAGACCCCTGATCTAGATCAAAGAAGCATATAATGAAATTAATCATCATTTGAAAAATAAATGAAAATTCAAGATTATCGATTAAAAACAAAAGAATAAGTATATTATGTAATATATACAAGTAAATCTAGAAACATTTCGAGATCCTAACACCATGGATGGGGGCAAGGAAGAAATTCTTTGTGAGAAATAAATTTAAAATTTCGAATACTATTTGTCAAAAACGAAGAAAAATGCCCTTTATAATACATGAGCAGTATTATATTTGTTGATGAAAATAAAATTAATACATTCGAGTTAGTGGGTACATAATAAATTAGAGAAAATTGGAAGAATTTCAAAAAGGAAATTTACTTTCAAAAATCAAAAATTGTTGGGACAGGTGCTTTGGTGTGGGAATGTAAATCATCTGCTGGAGTTAGTAAATTCAAATTTGCTGATGACACTCTGGATCAGTATAAGAATAATGATATTTTAAACAAAAATTTAAAATCCTCCGTCTAAGATCTTAGCCTGAAGAGTGAACTCAAGTCCCACCAAGATAACGATCTTAAGTACTGTCTTTAAAATTTGATCGCGGTTGCTTTACAACAGTAAAGAAATCATACTCAGTTACCAGATTTGAACCTATTAGAACATATTTGGTCATAGTTTGAAAAAAGTCTTCACCAAAAAAAAAAAAAAAAAATTTATAATTTTATGTTATAACATTTCCTTTAAGTAGCAGCTAAAATCTATAACACAAGAAAAAGGGAACAATATAGGCCTCGAATATGCTAATAAATTTCTTGAATCTATACCGAATAAATAAAAAGTGCTGTTAAAGTTCGTGGATATCCAATATAAAGTTTGTTTAATAAACAGCTCAAATTTTTTTATTGGACTTCATTGTTAAAACATTTTGTGAGTAAAATTCATTTCATTAGGTATTATTGCTTTTCAGAAAGTTTTAAAAAAATGTAAGTAAATTTGTCCTTATATAAATATATTTGTGCTTTACTGTATCGAAACATTTTTATTTTGTTCAACAATATTTTATATAAATAGTAAGGCTATATGAAAATATTTGTGCTACATTGCATAAAAAAGCTTTTAAAACATCTTAAATATCCAAGCAAATGAATGTTTATATGGTAAAAAATAAATTGATCCTTTTGTTTCAAAAATAAAAATTATTCCAAATAAATTGATCACCTGATTTAAAATATAAAAAAATCCTAAATAATATTTTCGAATTTTAGAGAACAAAATCGAATTTTAGAGGCGTATCACATGACGAAAAGTCTGTTTGATAACAAAACAAGTTATATGTGATTTCAAAAATTTATTAATTTTCTTCCTGAAATTAAGAGTTTAAAAAATAGAAATTTCTACATAGTTTAGATTTTTATAAATTCATTTTATTTTTCAAAAATAATAACGATAATAATTCTTGATTAAATTTCAATAAAAGTTATCAACATTACTTGAAGTAATTTAAAATAAATTGTAGGAAAGTTATGTTTTGAAATTAAAATTCAGAATTTTTAAAAAAATTATTCTTAAATCAACATGAAACTAAAAAGAATACAAAAAAAAAAAATCATACATTACCCTCTTCTGGAATTCTTTTGTTCGTATTTTTATTAATCACTTGAACCACCTAAAGCGAATCTAAAACAATTGCGTTCTAGAAAAAGAATAGTCAAAAAAAAAAAAAAAAAAAAAAGAAGAAAAAATGCTTCTGAATTATTATTATTATTTTTTTTTTTCCTACAACGTTCTTCTAACAAAACAGAACAACAGAAAAACGCAGGCGAGTGCAATTATGTTGCCATTTGAAGAACTAATCTTCCCGCAAATTTAACTCGGAAACAATTGCACATAAAAATGAAAATGCGAGATTAAGTATAAGAGGTTTCAGGATTGCCACGACTGTTTTTAATTCGTGAAAGTCGGGCACAGAAAAATTAGTCTTGTCTTTCCAGTCGGTTTCGGGATATTCTCGCTCGGACTACATTGATTTTTTCCTCCTTTTGCTCCTAACACTTATCCTAATTATTAGAAAAGAATAGAAAAATGTTTCGCTGTTTAGAAAGCTGATTTTGGAAGCTGGCAACAACGATAAGTTCGTTTGGCGCTTTGCGTCTAATTGGTTTAATGGCGGAAGCGTCAACGTACAAAGAAGTTCGAAGCGGAAAATATTAATATATTTTTTTTGCTTTCATTTTTCCCGGTTCAGTTATTCTATGTCGAGAGAAGCTCGTTTTCGCGAAACGAAATAATTAAATTAATTATTCGAGATCTAAGATTACATCTACGCTGCACTGCTAATAAGTAACTTTGCAAATTATTCAAACCGAAAAATTTTTCATCTTTATATTAATTGCATTTTTGAAGCACTGGTACATGAATCTAATTTCTTTTTTGAATAAAATTTTACAGCATACTCTAAGCTAAATTAAGTATTTCATTTCAGTTAACACGGCTAATTTTTCGCAGAAATTAAAAAAATTATTGAAGTATGAAACTAATTTAAGTCTTTGTTTTTGTATAAAAAATATTATTTTGTTAAATTCAGTTTTTTTAAAGATTTGATAGTAAAATTATTATATTTGTTAAAAATATTTCATTTTTTGTGCAATAATGTGCGCTTTTGTTATATAGCTATAATATTATATTGTAACTGATTATATATATATATAGAATAATTGAACTGTTTACGAATATCTATTATTGCAATATTATATGTATGCAGAAAAAGAAATTGTATAAAATTAGTAAATTTTTAAATCAGTTTTACTAAAAAAAAAAAAAAAAAAAAAAATCAAAAGATACTATTAAATACTTGAAACTAAGATATTTAATTGCAGCTTATCAAAATATCAACGAAATAAAAATATTTGTGGAAAAAGTTGTTTTATTTAAAGATTTAAGTAAAATATAGTTTTTGAGGTTAAAGATTTTGTAGTTTAATGGAAAAAAATAGTGTTTATTGTTAATTTCCATTTCAAATGACCAAAACAGAAGTTTCTAATTTTTATGAAATCTGATATATTACCTGAATTCATGGATAAAAAGAAACATCAAACTTTTATATAAAATGAAATTTTTATCTATTTTGAATATTTAAAAATGAGTTATGTAAAATGGTTAGATTTTGTGTGTGTGATCTATTAAAAATTTTAATTTACGTATCCGACAAAATTGTTTAAAAAAATTCTGCCTAATCTGGTATTAGTAATAAAAAAGAGAAATCCAGATATGCATTTTTATTAACATCCACTTTTAATGTAGATTTTTAACTCCATCGAACCGTTATCAAATGCAAATAATATGTTGCGGCATATCAATCTCTATAACTTTTTTAAATATAAGAACTTTAATTTGTATAACTTGAAATTCACTAGATAAGGGTACTGATTTGGAAATTAAAATAAAAATATAAAGATACACCTAAATGAAAATTTTAATTTGGGGGAAATCTTTTATTTTTATTAAAGAGAAATAGAATAGGAAAAAAAAAAAAAAAAAAAAAAAAAAATGGAATATATTTTTTTATGCAAACGATATTTGTTTTCATTTTTGATGATTGTTTTAAATGTTTTGATACGAATAATTTGTTTTTTTCTTAATTTCATCTTCAGCAAATATCCTAAAATAAAATCTTTTTAATTTTACTGTATAATATAACTAGCGGACCTGGCAATGCTTCGCTGGTGCTAAATTTGATATAATGTGAATTAAATAAATGCAATTGAAGTTTTATGTCTATTCATTTATTCAATTAAAATGATAATTTAATTATGTGTGATTATTTTCTGTTTCCTTGTTAATTTTTTTTTTTTCTTCTTTTTTCAGATTATTAAGTTATTTGTAATCAATTAATATTTAGTTTGTAATATTTTGTCGCTTTGGTGGCATTGTTATACAACAACAATAAAAAAGCCTAAAATCAATTATCTAAATTAATATTTGACAATTGGCTATCGAAAAATTCCATTATTTCATTGAATACGCTAGAAAATTTTAGGAATTTGTATTAAATTCCTTAAGTTTATCCATATTCTACAGCATAATGCAATTTCAACAGCAGTCGAAATGTGAAAAAATCCAGTCTTTAATTTGCATTGTAAAACAACAACTCTATCAATCGGATTCCATTCAAACCACTCTCTAAATACTCCTAGCACTAGTAAACAAACTGTGAATTTTTCAACGAAATCAGTAGAGAATGTTTTTGAATCCATAAGACACACACATATAAACATTGTTCTTATTTTTATGACATACATGAAAATATAACATAAAATAATCCTAATAACTTTATTTTAACAACCATATTGCTGTAATTTTATAACTAAGATACACAGTGAAGAAAAAAATACCAGAAGACAATGAAACGAAAACTACCCAATAGAGAATGAGTCCATAAGGCACACACATGAAAACATTGCTCTTATTTATATGAACTACATGATATTATTTAACATAAAATAATCCTAATAAGAAACAACTATGATTGTTATTTTATAACTAAGATACACAATGAAGAAAATACCAGAAGAGAATGAAAAGAAATTTACAAAACAAGTAGAGAATGTTTTCGACTCCATAAGGCAATATATCATGAACATTACTCTACATATACCAAAAGAGAGATAATGTTTGACACAAAATAATCCTAATAACTTTATTTTTAAAAACCATGTTGTTGTAATTTTTTAACTAAGATACACAATTATCAGAAGAGAATGAAATGAAAACTATGAAACTAGTAGAGTATGTTTTTGTGTCCATAAGGCACACACCTATGAACATTGCTCTTATTTATATGACCTACAAAAATAATTCTAATAACTATTTTTAACAACTGTGTTGTAACTGTGCTGTAAAATACACAATGAAGAAAAATATTGTATGTTAGAATATATCATTAAACTATTTTCTAAGTAAAAATGATACTTAAAATACTTGGTTTACCTACGGCGAATTTTGTGTACATATGTATGGTTGCTATTTTTTCCCAGATATGAACTAGTTAATATTCTTCTGCTCATAGTTCAGTTAATAATTTTCTAGTTAATAATGTTCTAGACTATATTTGCTTTCCTCAATCTTGTTAAAAATTTCACATAATTTTTCTTGTACAGATAAATAAATAATTATTTTAGCTGTCATGTTGAACTGGTAAATTTTTCACATTAATCAACTTCCTAAACCAAATATATGTTTTAAAAATAAAATAATCTCTTATTGGAAACACAAACGATTATTAACAGAAAAGATTTTAATCAAACTGAAATTTATTAGTTGGGCTGTTCTGGTTATGCCTGTTTAGTTAGAGATTTTCATTGAAATCAGTATCAGTATGTATCAGCAAGAAAAATTCTAAAAGTTACAAAAAAATAGCCCCTCCCCCAATAAAAAAAAAAAACATAACGGATATGCAGTAGATCGAAAATTATTTGTAAGAAAAAATAGTGTTAAACACTTTAAATTTCAATAAAATCATTCATTGCTGTTTGATGAAAAAAAAATTAAACTGAAATGAATAACAACAATAATGATACAAGTATTAATTACATTACATATGTATTTCATGATGCTGAATGAACATTTGTTGTTTTAAATATGTATTTCACTCAGCATATAAACAACTGAATAAAGTTGTATACATTTGTTGTATCAACGTTTTATTAAACTGAAATGAATAACAACAATGATGTTACAAGCATTTATTACATTAGATATATATTTCATGATTCTGGAAGAAAATTTTTTGTTATAAATTAGTAGAACTCCTTAACATAAGCACATTAAAAATACAAACATTAGAGTCAATACAGTTGCATATCAGAACATATTATATGTAAAACATATTATGCTTGTCAACGTTGTTGTTAAATTGAAATGAATAACAACAATGATGATGCAAGCATTTATTACATTAGATATATATTTCATGATTCTGAATGAGTATTTGTTGTTTTAAATTAGCACAACTATTTTTCCATCAGCAATATTAAAAATATATAAACATTTGTTTTGTTAAACATTGTAATTTGAAAATCTAAACATTGTTCCAATGCCATTAAAATCATAATATGCTTACATAAATAATTTTAGATAAATGAGTGAAAAGAAAAGAAAAGAAAAGAAAAAAAGAACAGTTTTCCACTAGAACAGTAAATAAGTAGCACATTCATCGTTACCCAGGGTGAATTACGTTTGCTTCCCTGCTCTGCACAGAAATTCGGAATGAACACTTCTAAAGATGACTTCCGGGTGGTGTGAGGTTAGCATTCACCACTTCTGCAGCTTGAGATTTATGGAGATATATTTTATGATTTTTATTGACATCTGCTTAATAATTCTTTAGTTAGTGTATTAACAAAACTATACACTAACTATTAGTTTATTCAAATAGTTAGTGTACAAAATTAATGAATTTCATAAATTTTGGCTGATATTTATTTATTTTCATAAATATTAGCTTTGGAATTCTTTTGGTATATCTTTTGATGTAATATTAGACAGCAATTTAAACATGTCAATCCTCTTGGTCAACGATTGAACAAAGATTTTAAAAACCATCTGTCCAATCAAAACCATACACGGCAAAAATGCGAATAGCGCTGTGTCTTGACCTGAAAGTCAAGGTAAACAAACAACTGAATATACACGAAAAAAAATACGAACTTCATGGCTGGTGCCGGATTATAAAAAATTGAAGAACCATTGTGTACCGGATTATTAAAAGTGCTGAACAATCGAATGCCGGATTAAAGAACGCTTACTGTATATAGATAGGTGAAACTTGGTTTGGCGCTCTACGGTCAATTTATTCACACTTTGGGTTATGTTAAAAATTTCCTTTCTTTTCTATAAAACAAATAAATAAAAGATGTAAATAAACAATTAAAATATAGTGTTGTCGAAAAGATTGATCTCAAACACCGAAGTCGTTTGCCACTAGAACAATAAATAAGTACCACATTCACCGTTACCCAGGGTGAAATGCGTTTGCTTCACTGCTCTGCACCGAAATTCGGAGCGGACACGTTTAAAGATGGCATCTTGGTGATGTGAGGTTAGCATTCACCATTTCTACTTCTTTAGCTTAATGGAGATATTTTCCGAACCATAGATTTAAAGTCCCTATCCCCATCTTAGATATGGAAACATATCTAGTGTCCCAAAGCTCCCTTGATTCAAAAGTCTAACTCAGAGGTGGCCAATCCTTGAATATTTTTCCGACCCCTGTGATTTATCACACACTTTTACAACATATATTTATCCTATAATTGCCAAAGTAGTGAAAACCAATCTATTAAAAATACAATGTGTGTGCATCCATATATTCAAAAATTAACTGTCGAAATTATGAGAAAAATTAACTTTGATGTTAAAATAATATTCTTGGGAATATATGAAAATATTGACTGCTTTATTTTTGAGTTTACAGTTATCAGTTCGCTGAATAATTAAATTATATCCTGCGAACTCTTGATACATGCGCATCTTGGAACATCTAATATAACAGGTTCTGTGTTTCACTTTATGTGACCGCATTGATCATTTCTAGATACGCACAATTGATTGTTGATAGCAGAGCAAACCAGTCTCTTAGTTGAAGTTGTCTCTTTTGGTTCAACTTACACCTGCGAATAATTTTTTTTCTAAAATGAAATTGACCAAACACAAAACACGGTCAAACATAAAGACGCTCACCTGCAACACCAATTACTGTACGATGTGCAAATACCCAAATTGAGATCGATTTGCAAAAGATAAGTGAAAGAGTGGAGAAACAAATATCGCACTAGTAAAATATATATTTTTATAGGTTTCATTTTTTATTTCGCTTGTATCTATATGCTTTTTATATTTCATTTTGAGTGTTATATATTTCTTTTTACAATGTGCGTTTAGTATCATTACTATTATATTATCTATGTTTATATGTTTTACTATAAGAATAATAGTAAACACAAAAATAATAACTCAATATGTTTCAATTTTTCTCTCCAAAAAATGTCTATAGTGGGTCTAAATCTAATGAGGGCACATAATTTTATATGCAGCCCGCGGAGTTAGGATGCATTTCCAAAGTGGCCCACAAGTTCATTTGGGTTGGCCACCCCTGGTCTAACTCTCCATCTGGCTTAGTCTTTTGGAAAGCACTTCAGGGATAATAATGGATAACAATTTATCTGCTACAATCTCGAAACAAATTTTATCTGAGAACCACCATAAAACACATTTATATTAAAAGTATAGACATGAATGCTTTCTCAAACATTACAAAAACAGCACATGATCAGGCTATATATTAAATCCACTGGTTCAAATAATGTCACATTTAATCGCAGGCTAACGGAGCTGAAACAAAAGTTAATTCAATTCACACCGTTGAAGCACGGCGCTCCAACCTGGAGAGGGAGACTGTTCGCGCTAAATTGGACGCCCCCGTTGATAAGGTTAACATGGCCCCGCATTCATTAATTGATGTTAATTAATTCGGGCGAGAAGCGCTCGCTTATTTGTTTCTGTCTTTCGTCTTGGCTTCTTTCGTTCACGCTCCCAGTGCTTAACGCGTCGAATGGATTTCGAAAATCGTGCTTATCCGCCGCTATTTCGAATGTTTTGTTCTAGAACTGGGGTTGAATGACATGAATCTTATTATCTTCAGCAGCTAATTTATCGTTTACTAGAAAGGTAAATTTCATAATTGAATCCATCAGTAAGAAAGTAATTATATCTTTTTGTTGCCACACAAATTTTAAAACTTTTAATGCTTTTTCACCAAGAAAATAACAATAAAAAAATATCGGAAATTTTGAACATTGATTAATGTTCTGACTCACACGGCATATGGAGGGTAGGGTAAGCTACATTACTATTAAAATGGGTGGATATATTTGATCGAAAAAAATTATAATCGGCTGGATAATAATAAAATAAAAATAGTAATAGCTATAGTAAATATAATATATAAACAATAATAATAGTAATAATGAAAATAGAGACAGATAACTTACTTATTAAAAATAAAGTAAATAATCAGCTGAGCTGATATACAGATTACCCATAAAATTTAGAATTTAATGCAAGAACCAAAACGCATAACAATTATCTTAAAAATAAAAAAATATAGAATTTCAAACAATTTTCTTTCTTTCCTTGAAAAATCTCATTTTTACTTTGTCTTGTCTCACTTTCACCAGATGATCTTTTTAGAGCAATTTTATGTTATTTATTTATTTAATCATAATTATTAGCTCTTGAAAGAAATTTAAATAAATATTATGTATAAATAAGCTCAGTAAGAAATTAAAAAGCTTATGATTCAGATTTTCTATATTATTTTTTAAAGTTTCTTTCATAAGCTTTTAATTTCTTACACGAGCTTTTTATACATAATATTTATTTAAATTTCTTTCAAGAGCTAATAATTATAATTAAATAAATAAATAACATAATATATATATATATATAGAATTCCAAACGATTTTATTTCTTGAAACATCTAATTTTCATTTTGAAATAAAATTGCCTTTTCTTTCATCAGACGATTTTTTATAACAATTTTATGCTATTTAACTATTTAATTATAAAATTAGTAACTTTTAAAAAGAAATTTAAGTAACTATTATGGATAAAAAACTCGTAAAAGAAATTTAAAAAAAAGCCTATAAAAGTAATTTAATAAAAATAAATGGAAAGTGGTCGGGGACACAAAAATGTGTTCAAGGACACAAAATTGCTGCCTAAAACACTATTCATATTTTTAAGGGCAAAAATTAGCAAAAATAATATTTTACTAGAAGTCTTTTGAAGTTAACTGATGAAGATATATTACATCCACAAAAGAGAAGTCAATGTTTTCTGGAAGTCTTTTTAAAGTCAACTGGTTGAGTACACTACACCATGAAAAAAATAAAAGGGCAATGTCTTTCTAGAAGTCTTTTGAAAAATCCAATGTTTTTTTTTTTTACATTTTGCATGAAGACCATCAAGTAATACATGAGAATTATCTCCAAATAAGGACACTAAATACAAGGACTGTCAGGGAAATAATCATATAACCAATCTAAAGATGACGAGATATTTTTGTATATTTTTTCATTATATTCAAGTAAATTTTTTTTTTTTAATCTTTCTGTCATACTACTTTGATCAAAATAACTCGGATAATCGAGACGTAGCTGTATTATAATTAATTAATAATTTTTTATAATTAATTTTTCAACATAAAATCAATGGCAACTTTTCTTCTGCAATAAGTCATGGAAATCAAGCAACCTCTTTTATCAAACATTTACTGTGAAGAATCCTTGCTACCAAGACGAACTTAAATTTAAATATAATTTTACCCGGACTTCTTCCTTCCTGGTGTCCCGGACACAAGATGGCCGCTGTGTCCAGGGTTAGGAGGATCGCGGCGAATGGGTGGCGAGGAGTGATTAGGGAGGACACCCACTTGTGCGGCGAGGCCCGCCAATTCTAATTAACGCTAATTTCGAACATTCTGTCACAGCCAATCAGGGCTTTAATCGTTCTCCCACTGACCCTACGCGAGGGCCCCTGATTATCGGCGGACACCCTCGCCCTCCCGCGGTCCGGCAGAAAGGGACCAAGGCGACTGATTGACAACGACAGCATTTTGGAAGGGTGCTCACGATCACGGATTTCGCTAGCAGTTTGAATATTTTTCTACTTCCATATTCTAAAATAAAACCCGAACAAAATTTAAATTGATTTTTTAAAAAAAATAAAGAGACAACTGATGAATTAATATACATAGATATTGATGTTATTTTTATTAAAAACTATTTTATATACATTTATTAATTTCCAACATTAGCATGTTAGATTAAGGGGCATTAATTAAATACCCAAAACTGCCATAAAGTAATCATATATTTATAGCAAGTATCCACAGATTTGTGAAGGCTGATAAATATACATATGCATATAACAAAATAAATAAAATAATTCAAAATTCATATACATATAACATAACATATTATATATATAAACTCTGAATGAAGATATATATAAGAATCAGCTATGGTTTATATATATATATAGTAGTATCTGGATAAGCCATAGATAGATAGATAGATAGATATATTAAGGAATTCAAAATTCATCATTGTTATACACTAAGCCAAAAAATAATCAAACAATACAAATTTATGTTTATCAATAAACTCTGAATGAAGACTTCTAGAAGAATCAGCTTATATGGTTTGATACAATTCTAAATATATAGTAGTATCTGACAAGCCAATTTAATGTCTCATTAGTGGTCCAAACAACGCATCTCTTTCATTATCCTTTCGGTATTCAATTCCTTAATTATTTCAATAATTGTATATATATGTAAGCCAAAAACAAATCATTTTTAAACATATATATATATAAAATATATATTTAGTAAATAAAAATATATATATGTGATGGAACATAAATTTTCCATCTTGCCAGTGCAAAAATCTGTATTCTTTTCAGTGACTAATCTGCAAAACAGGTATTTAAAATAAATTAAACGTATTTTGTTTAAAATTTGAGCATAAGTTTTGCCATAACCGAATATATATATATAATTATTTATATATAAGCCGATTAAATTTAATTTTTGTTTAAACACACGTCAGCACACGTGTAATGATGACTAAAAAAATTTAAAAAACTACATTTTTACTGCAACGTTTTTGGGGCAACTTTATCACTTAGGGTTTAAAACTTTTGCGCCAACGAAGAAGAACAAAATTATCGGTCACGTTTATTGAATATATATATATTTTATATATGTATGTATATAATAGGATAACTATTTTTAAAAAAAAAATCAATAAACGTGTTGTTCTTCTTCGTTGGCCGCAAAAACCCCATGCTGGTCAAGGCCGTTTGCCTAGTGGCAAATCAAACACGTTGTTATCAAATGAAATTAATTTTTTAGTCAACATTTCCTCTATGAGAATTATATTCAATATTAAAAGTTCTTTAAAACTGAATGAAGAATGAAGAAAAGCTAACGAATAAGATTTTTCTGTTTATTTAAATAAAAAACGATGTATTAAAAATAAAAATATATATTAACTAAAATGAAAAAAAAAAATAACAATAAATAAAATATTCAATCATTTTTTGTAAATTTAATACATATTTCATCAAATATTTGCAGGCGAAGTCTTATATGTAGTATCATTGGATTGTTATACCTAAAAGACGTCTAACTCTAAAAGTTAACATTAACATTAACCGAACTAACCCATCTTATGTTATTAACTAAAGTGGGAACAAAATAAATAAAGTTAAATATTCAACCAAAATTATTGAATTCAAATATTAATTAAACATTCAACTGTTTCGTTGTTTTTTTTTAATTTTAATACATATTTGATCAAATATTCTAGGTGAAGTATTTCATAATATCTTCGGACTAAGATGTCGGACTCTAAAAGTTAACATTAACCGAATTAACATTTTTGGCTTCAGATTAGGAAAACAAAATGCTTAATGTACTAATAAATGTAAAATATTAACAAAAAAATAACACTTTTGAAATAACATAACAATTTTATTGTTTCACAAACATACAACCAATACCACTTACTAGTTATCCAATACTGCACCATATAGTTTATTTTTAAAAATCTCTTGTCAAAAACTGGATTTTCTGTGGACTCATAAAAAACCCCAGCAAATCCCATAATTCATATAAGTTAATAATCCCAAATCCGTCCCAATCAGCTCACTTCCCCGTCATTGTGCAGCAGCATTTTTAAAGGCCATATTTTGTAAGTGCCCGAAAAATATGTTTCTGTCGTCGCAGCCTTGACGCTAATTGCGTGTGAGGGCGCCCCTGCTTTTTCCAGGCCGCCGCGATAAACTGGCTTAATAAGTTGTTTTTCTTGACATGCCTCAGCCCTAGTGCGTTCTGACAAGTCAATTACCCCCTCTAGAAATGCTCTAGTTCCTCATCGCCTTGTATTAGGACGAGGCGGGGAAACGCCTCCCGCCAACAAGCAGAAAGGCGCTATGAATCTCCTTCATTCTGTGATATGGCAGCACGACAGAAATCAATTTGAAAGTTTGCTTTCTATATGTTTCTTTCAGATGATAAAAAGTCAATTTAAAACTATACATAAAATCCTGAATACATGATATCAAACATTTTTGCTTTTTTTTGTTGGAAAAAAATTGATTCCGGTATAGTAGTTAGCAAGCTACATTAACTGGGGAAAAAAAAAAAGATTCGAGGTAAAGACAATTGGAATAGACCTCCCACAGGAAATTCACATATAATTCACACATCAAATCTCATCGGCAAGCTATTGCAGCAAAGAAATTAAAGCCAGAAATACATCGTGTATTGAGGATGTTGTCAGTATGGAGGTAAAAATGTCTATTAATAATGATGTATTGGAGATAAAAACAATAATGATGAATTGATGGTAATGATAAGACATAATGATGTATTGAGGTAAAAGCAATACCCTTGAATAGTAGAATATTTTCAATATTATACAATGAAAACGGACAGTAACCACGAAAATCTCCTGTAAGGTTGGTTCGTTATCTCAATGGGAATATACTAAAGAGTCATTGAATTGAAAGATGAATTATTATTCATTTTTCTTTTGGACTTCCTTTTTGTTTGTAAGTTTGAGCATTGTTGAGCAAGTTTTATTTTTTGAAAAATTAAACATGCTCTACTAATTTGTCTCTTCTAGGAAAAGATGATATTTTAATTGTGACTGAGGAAGTGATTGCAAATTTTGGATGCAGAATTTTATAGCCAATTTACTAATCTTCCTAGTACTAAACAGAGTTTCAATGGGCTGTGAACTTATTTGCTAAAAATGTAAAAACTGGAGCATCTTTCAATTGCATCTCAAGAACAGATAACTGATAAGAGAAAAAAACAACCATACAATCCGAATGTAAAGAAAAATCTCTTCGTATTTGGTGGCTAGGATTGAAATTCCAATATCCAGTCTTAACAAAAATACTAATGAAAGCCATCTTACCATTTGGTTCTACATGCTCTTTGTGAAATAACGATTTTTGTAATAACAACAATTAAAACTAAGTACAGAAATAAATTAAAATTAGAGAAAAATTTTCGAATTGCATTAACAGATGACATCAACCCAGATTTTTCCAGATTATTATTAAAAAACGAAATCGCATTGCTCACATTAAATTCTAATTAAACTGTAAATTTGTAATTTAGTTTAAATATTTGTAGAAGTTTAAAAATAAAAAACCCAATTAATTTAATTTTTGACTACACACTCATATATATATATATATATGGTGATGCAACTTTTAATTATTTTCGTCTTAGGAGTATTTTCGAAATCAGACAAATTTTTTTTTTGTCGCTCTATGGTCATTTTTTGCATACTTTAGGCTAATTAGACCGGGACCTACAGTATAGCGTGGTTTCTGAATCACGAACAAACATCCACGCCACTGCAAGAATTCGAACCTTCGATTGCGGACCCACGGCCAGAGCGATAATCAATTGACCATCAGGCTACCAGACAAGTTTGAAAATCGCTTCCTTAGAGATTTCAAATATGATTTACTGGTTTCAAGTTCGAAGAACTTGTGGGTCAACCATAATCTCCTGCCGAAAGTGGTTCTCCATCCACCGAACTCTATATGGCCTTGAATTTCTGCATTTCATTTTTAGGTTTAAAGTTTCACCAATTTCACCTGAGTGAAGATGGACAATTGGATCAAGATTGTTGCATCTAGATAACTCAGCAGTAATGGTGCTTCATTGGAACAATATGCAGGTTAGTGTAGCTATTAACAAGTAATATAAAAAAATGTTTTTAAAGTCAATTCCTACTTTTTTTCACTGTATTTCAGAAAGTTCTTTTAATAATGTTTATTCATTTTTTTTAAGTTTATCTGGCGCCATCTATTGGTAGATATAGGCAACTTAAATCTGAAAAAAACTAAAAATTAATCAATTAAATTTAATTACTGAATTAATATTTGAAAAAACTGCATTGACATCAAGTGTCATTCACTAAAAGTTCAAAAATGTATTTGAACTGGAGTGGAGGAATAAAAAGTGTGTTATGAACGATTGAAAATTTGAACAAGATATATATATAGGGAGAGTGTGAGCTAATAGAAGGAATTGAAAAAAGAAACCAGCTCAAGCGCATTTACTAGAATCATCAAATCTGCTTTTTCTTTGAAATAGTAGGGCCAAATCTACCAAACCATCAACAATCTTCATGAGTCACTTTGAAATTAAACTGGACACATCAGTAAAGAATGCTGATCTCTATTGAATTGCTCTGCAATTGACAGGTGTACATACCCAATGGGCTTTTCATTTCAATGGTGTGGTGTGAAGAGTACATTCACTCCTGCACACAGTTGATATATTCTCATACTTTCACAATTGCATTATCCCCACGCACAGGCTATCTGATTACCAGCTTTCCAATGGGTGCTATTAAAAGATTATCTGAGGTGGATTCATTTAGTTCTGCTCCTCCTTTTGAAGTTAGCCATTCATCTGAGTCATACAGCTCTAGGTCTTTCACGGCTGTAGATCTAAAAGTCGATTTTGTTCTTAGACTACATTTTACAGTCTATAAATTACACAGAAGGATTCACATTTAACCATCTTGCTGCATAGAATTGACATCTGACCCATTTCTTTATTCGCCAATGGCTCATCCTAACATTTCAGCAATTCTTCCGATAAATAATGTTGGGTACTTCTATCTAAACATGGCTATCTGGAATTTCATTAGTTACAGTAACTATAGACACTTTTAAACCTATTTTCGTCCACATGTCCAATGGCGTTGAACGACAGCAACTCCCCTGAACTGCATATTTTGATGCAATATTAGTTTTTTACATAAACAACTTAATTTTTGTGAAAAATTTACTTATTTTTTTGACTTTTTAAAATTGTGATAGTAATTTTCTAATTTTTCCTTAATTTTTTTAATTAGTATATGTGTTTTTATATGAAACATTTCTGAAAATTGAAAAAAAAAAAAAAAATTTTTTTTTTTAAAGTTATAACATTATATTGTATTTTCTTTTCAAACAGAGAGTACTTGCTTCGATACCTTACATAAAGTTTATCAGAAAGCTTCCTAGCCTATTTTGGGGATGAGTACAGTAAATCTGCAGGCCGAAATCTTTTCATTAAAGGGATAAAGGTGCAAACCCCACTGATAATACTCCTGGGTGAGGGGTCTAAATTAGAGAGACACAATATGTATGAAGTGTAGGAAGTCTTTTCTTGGTGCAGTCTTTTAATTCTGAATCTGATGCATATATGTCATTGTTGATAGCCAAGAACCTGAGGTCAATAGTGAAGTAGTGATAAGACCTAAGATACATAGTATTGACCGGAGATCAAAGTACTGTATAAAAAAAAAAAATAACCATTTAATTCTCTTAATATTTTTATTTATCTTAATACACATTTTATTTTACATATTTAATTGATCTAAAATATTGTATAATTTATTCCATTAAAAAAAGCTCCTATCTCAAGAGGATAAATATCTACTTTTCCAAATTATTTTGATTATTTTCATTTCTAAAAATGCTCTTTGCTTAGAGTTATACTTTCTGGTTAAATACAAATATTTTAAATTTTGAAAAGACGTAGATAGTTAAAACTTGTTCTACATGATTCTAATTAAGAAGGATTTAAAACATAATTTTAATTAGCTCTGTAGATGAATTTCAGCATTTTTCACGAAAGAAACCATAGGATGTATACCTTTTTCTAGTTAAATTATATATTTGTGGAAATTAGTACAATTTACTTACTACACTGCTAACTATCTAGAATGCATTACTGTGAAGAAGTATCCAATAATTTTGAAATTTTTTACCATGGAAGTATACTCAAATAATTAGCAAGGTAGCATATTATATGTAACACACTTTGTAAAGGTTATAAAATGAGCGAACACTGAACTAGTTTTATGCATTAGCCCTTTGCTTTTAACTATTCTTTTACTTCAGAAATCTAATTTGAAGGGAAAATATAGCTAACCGTATGAGCTGCTCTCTGATGGATATTGGAAGATTTAACAACAGAACTGCGGATATCTTTCAGAAAAATCGGTACTGGTATTAGAAAAAATCAAGCTAAAAATTATGCCAATATAGAATCGGTAAATGAAGCAGGACGTCTGCAACAGACTTGTCACAACTTACGTTTATGACTATTATAAATCGCATTGCAACATCAAATACCCAAAATCACTAGTAGGGAGCGAGTCGCACGACAACTTATATCAGTACACATAATTTAAAGTCGGCTACAAAAGTGGGGAGTTTTCAATGTGCTAATTTATCCACTTATCTTTGACTCGACATTACAAGCGTATGTCGATTGTAATGGTACACAGAATGCTGTACATGGCCAACCATCTGCCAATCTATTATCATTTCAGACAAATTTCGATTCTGTCTACTGCATCAGATAGGGAGCATTCAAGCCAGATGTCATTCTAGTGGCAGATTACATGACTCTTGAATTACATATCACCATATTTGTCCGTCGCCTGATATTGTAGTATGTGGTATCATTGGATTCTATTACCATGCAAGTCTATTACATATTACCAGTGCACTCAACATTTAGTGATACATCTTTAATAATTAAGAGATTTTTGTATTCAGGGCCTGCCTGAAATAAAATTTTAATGCAAAACATGTATCTGCCACGACATTCGATCTAGAAGAGTATGGTAGATAAACTTTGACTGATACCATTAAACTTTCGGACTGATACCATTAAACTTTCAGACTGATACCATTAAACTTTCGGACTGATGATACCATTAAACTTTCAGACTGATACCATTAAATAATTCTAAATATACCTTTTAACCTTTTAAGTTTAAAATTACAATATTATTTTTTTAAAAATTTTTATGAAATATATACCTTTAAAACATTTCTTTTTCTGAAATTTCATTACCTATTATAAAAATCAACTTTTTTACACAACTTTTAAGTCATTTTAAAAATAGTAAACATCAAATTCAAACGTATAACTCAGATAAAGAAATAAAACTTTATATAGCCGTTGAAAATAAAAAAAAAAAACCGTCCATCTTCTCAACGTTTTAATAATTCTTCTTCTTAGAAAACCAGGGGAACTATTTCGAAGAATATGTTTGTTATAGCTAGTAAATTTTTATTCGACATTTAAAGCTAGAATAAAGGTACAAAGTCTTAAAAATAAAGCTCCAATACCGTATAAATAATCGAAAAGTCGAATCAAAGAAAGGTCGCCTGTAAACCAAATCCATAAAGTCCCTTTGAGCATTTTGGGGCATTTTTTAACAACCACCCTTAAGATGATCAGAAGAAAAGGGCTGAATTAGATTTTCGAATCTTCTTCTATATTGGATGATCATAAGCGGAAATTTGTGGGGACATATATTGGCATTCTTCCTGCCCTTGTTTGACATGTCCTTAAGAAACCCCAAGCATAAAACTTTATTGTTTTCCACTTAAAAAGAATGCCGCCATTTTCTCCGAATTCGAAGATCCCGCTGTCAATGGTAAAAACATAAAAGGCGGGAAATTTGTTCTGTCGAGTTAAGGTGAGTAATCAGAAGATGAGGAAGAAATGGTTAGGTAATAAAGTCCTTCCTCTACTCCCCCTCTCTCTTTCTTTAGCTCATCTGTTCGTTTAGTGCCAAAATGGTTTCATGATTATTTCTTCAAATATACAGTGCAGTATTTTTGAAAATTAAAGGTAGGTGATGGAAAAGGCAATGTGTATTATTTTTATATATTCATAAGTATTATTTTTCGAGCTTAAATTCTTACAGATAAATATTTAAAAGAGTTTAGGAAGTTACAGGAGTTCAAAATTAGAATAAGATGAAAAATAAATTATTAAATAGACAATAAAAAATTATTTCGATTTCCGTTCACTGAAGCGTGGATTGTAATAAAATCGCAGATAATTTTGTTGTAATGTCGTTCGCAGATGGCGGTCTGATGGCCAACTAGCTAGCGCTCTGACCATTGATACCACAAGCAACAAGCTACATCTACATAATATGTAAGACACAAGCTACATCTACATATAGCAAATCCATCAATAAGACTTTGGACCCTTCCTGGCTTTTTATGCAAGCTATTATATGGCTTTCCATTGAATGCTGGATTTGGTGTAAATTACTATGTGGTATTTCTTGCCAAAATCTATTGTCGTTACATCAGAGAGATCCGGGAAGGGTCGGAGGCGTTTTCTCATCAGATTCCAAACATAATCTATCTAGAAAAATCTGGCGAATCGAGTTGTCCAATGAAGTGTATATCCAATAGAAATTATATAGATATATCCAATAGAAATTATTTCAGAGTTCAACCGAACATTATTATGTTGAAATATAAATCAAAGTGCCGAAAAAGGCGAAAAAAAAAATAAATAAATAGATTGAGGCATACAATATCGTCCGCATATCGTCTTCTTAAAGGTGAATAAAGATCGATGCTAATGTAGAGTCAGATGCTATGAGAGATCAGGTCTGTCCACATTGACCTTTGTCCTCTTTAGGACAAAGGTACTGTTTTCTTTCTAAGGTACTTCAAAGGTACTGTTTTCTTCTTCTGGGTACTGTTTTCTACCATTGTTTAATTATTTTTACCTACATCATTAATAGTGGCATCGCTTGAACTCAAATGTCGAATGATGCTTCCCATGCTTCCTTTATTGTAATAGCACATTCTTTCTCAAATGATGACAAATATTGCGAAACACTATCAACAATGGTGTACACTCGAAAGGAGTAATTCTTCATTCATTGGCCATTATAATTTAATCATTTTCATGTTGAATCAAAAGATATTTACATACGAAATTTCGTTTTTTTTTCTTCTTTGTCTTAGAGTAGATTGAGTAGTACTAATATGTAGATTGAGTCTTCTAATACATTTTGTTCGTGATTATGATTTATTCATTTCAAAAAGGAAAAAAAATTATCAATTCATGAGCATCAAGGCGGCGCAATAAAACAACCTGAAAATATTTTAAAGAAAATACATAGTTTAACATCTGTTTATTAAGATGGCATGTACATACTGCATATGGAAAGGAATAGGAGGATTTTGAATATACGTTCGTATGAATTGTTACATGCTAGAATTATATCATAATTACACAGTTTACATTGAAAATATGATTTGATTGTATTTTCAACATTGGATTGTATTCCTGCCATAAAAATATAGTAATAAATAAATAATATTCAAAACGAAAAATGTTTCATCGTCTAAATGTTTTTCCTTTTGATAAAGTTATAAAATATTTGTTTTACCTACTTTTTTTAATTGATAAATGCGACTAATAACTTTATAAGCAAATATTCTTTAGAAAAACAACAAATTAAATAGAAATTAAAGTAATCATTAATTAAAAATAAAACATTTTCAGTAAAATTAAATAAATTAATTAATGTGTTAAATTTGGTCATGTGCACTGATAATTAAGAGATTTTAATTTATTGCAGATATAATATATACTTTTTAATAACACTATTTTCCCATTTTCTTTATTACGGACAACTCATTGACGAATATTAGAATATACTGATCTCTCATCCTGAAATTTACGTGTCGTAAAGGGAAAACTTAGAAAAACACCCACCAGGCCCCTTGTTAATCGATGCTAGATGCTTTAGACAATTTGTTACAATCTTCATCGATCGACTCGTTTCTGAAAGCAATGACTTACAACACACCATCAACGGATTAGAACCAATGTCCTTCTGCACTAAAACTACGCCAAAGTCACTGGGACAGGAGTCATGGTAATAAGAAACATGCATGATACTGTGTTGATGCGAAATAGGAGAAATAAAGGATGAATAAAAATATAAGTAATCTTTTCTAGTACGCATCTTCTGCTAGGAGAACGAAATTAGCTCAAATCAAGGTTTCTGATCCTAAAGCACATGCATCACAGCAGAGGGCCTTCAATTTCTCGACGCGATATGGGAGGTCTGATAGAGAAAGTAATCATCGCGGTGAGGATTTTTTCTGCACTCATTTCTTTTCTACATCATTTTTAGATATCGAAGAAGTTACAAAGTGTAGACATTCTTATCATTGTCGCTACAATTTGTAGACTTATTGGTTTTAATTGTTCCTTTCTTGTATTTTTCTATTATTTTAGCATAGTAGATTTATTTAGTATAGTGCGTTAGATTAAATAAAACACCCGGAGTGAGGCATAAAAGCAAAACCCTAGACACAGCTTGCCAAAAGAAAAACTTCGACCGCCAGTTTCAGTTTGCAGGATATGACCATTTGAGTAGTTGTAAGCGCAGAATGGATTATAAACATATTGTGTCTTAAAAAATAAATTTCTGAATAATAATAATAGCGGATAGTTTTGTGAAAAAAAAGAATATAAACAAAGTAAAACAATAATTATTATAATCGGCTGGGCGGACATACAGGTTACCCATAAAATTTAGAATTTAATGAAAGAACAAAACGCATAACAACAATATTAAAAAATAAAAAAAACTATAGAATTCCAAACGATTTTCTTTTCTCGAAAAATCTTATTTCCACAATGAAATAAAATTGTCTTTGCTTTCACCAGACGATCTTTTAGAACAATTTTATATTATTTAATTATATATTAATTAGAACGTGAAAGAAAAAAACTGTAGAATTCCAAACGATTTTCTTTTCTTATAAATTCTCAATTTAAATTTGAAATAAAATTGTCTTTGCTTACACCAGACGATAGTTTTTTAACGATTTTACATTATTTAATTACATAATTATTAACACATTAGCACGTGAAAGAAATTTTAAAAAAATTGACCAATAAGAATCAATGAAAGTACTCTAAGACAAAATTTAAAAAAAATTTAAAAAAAACTCTGCTCTTGAAAACAATAGCCATAATTTTATTCACAATAAATAATAATATATTTTACTCAAATCACTGGATGATTTCAGACCGTGATAAAATCAGACTTATTTAAAAATCCGTAGGAAAGAAATGAATGGAGAATTCTCATAAAGTAGGCAGTTCAAGAAATGTTAAACAGTGTGCAGTGCAAAACAGAAAAAAAGGGAAAATAGTGGGGAAAAAAGGAAAAAAAAAAAGGAAGCCAAAGACGAGAATCGTGAAATGCTGACGACAGCATCTAAGACAAGAGCGGAACAGGAGGAAAGGATGAGGTGGCTAATATGGGGTGGATCAGAAATTGATTTAACGTCGGCTTTGCGAAAGCTTCTTACGCTATCGATTTCTCACTGTTTGAGAAATGTCGAAGGATTTTGGAGTTCGGTGTCGAAGGAAATTTTAAATGTTTATTGGGAAAAGAAGATAGATTAGCCATTTAATATATTTATCAGCATTTATAAGAAAATTCTTGAAAATATGTCAATAATTGCCTATTTGTTTTAATAAAGTATTTTCATAATTATTTATTGTTACATGTATTTGATTCATAGTCTAAAAGCGAAAATATGCCAAGTTAATGATCTCACAAGGAAAGATCACAAACTGATTTGTTAACTATATGCTATTTGTAGGTCATGAGTATGCTAAATGCTCAAATGAGTAGAATTTTTAAGAAAATCCAAGTTTGAAAATATTGAAAGGGCTTTTGTGCATTGAATTTCTGGCCTTGGCCGATCGGCTCAGTTGGATAAGGCACAGTGGGGTGGGATCAACTCATCAACCCCCTGATGGGTTGATTCTTTTTGTTCTATTTTAATTCTTAACTCTGAATTACAGGGCGGCCTGATGGATAATTAACTAGCGCTCTGGCCTTTGGTGCTTCAGGTTCGAATCCTGGCGGTGGCATGGATGCTTGTGAGCGGTTCGGAATCCGCTTTTAAACTGTAGGTTGCCTGTCTAATTAGCCCAAAGTGTGCACAAAATGACTGTAGAGCGACAAACCAAACCAAAATTCATTTATAGGTAATATAAATAAATTATAAATATTTTCATATTCTTTTATCTATCATAATTTATATCACTAAGACATCAAATATTTTTTGACTTTTTCTTAAAAATATGTTTTAGAAAAAAAAAAATATGATCAATTTTGAGTGTTCTGTATCAATTAAATTCATATTATTGGGAATGAAATTTATGTCTCAGACAAATACGATTGCGATTGGATGGCCAATTGGCTAACGCTCTGGCCTTTGGTACTTCAGGTTCGAATCCTGGCTTGGAATCCACGTTAAACTGCGGGTCCCGGTTTAAATAGGCTATAATATGCACAAAATGACCTTAGAGCGACAAATAAAATCTGAAAATACATTAAGAAATATGAAGAAGATAATAAAATTCACAAAATCAAGATAAATGTTCTGTAAAAAACTTTTTTTTTAAACTGAGTTTTAAAACTCTTTTTTAAAAAAAGAGCAATATATTTTGCTTATCGATTCTTTTGGATAGGGCAAACCAATAATAAATAAATAATAAAATAATAAGCAAAATCAATACACTTATTTAGAAAAAAAAAATTCACGACGGTAATGGTTTACTGACAGGAATCATCAAAATTATCATTCAAAATATACATCTTTCGTATAACTTTATACTGTTTACTTTTATCGACAAATTAAAATTTTCATAAAAATCCTCTGCAAATATTTAACAGAAAAGGAAAGAGAAATAAATTATTTCTTAGATTATGTGAAAAAAACAAAAACAATCAATCGTTTATCATCAGTTGTCAACACCAGTTTTCAAGGATATGTTGCGATGTGTTTTTTATGTAGTTCAAAATGTTAAAATAAGCATTTTTAACTTCAAAAAAAACTTTAACATTTAAGACTATGATAATTGAAAATTTTATTTATTTAAGAATGTTAGGTTTCACAAAAAGGTTGTTGTTAACTCTCACTATTCTATTTTTAACCAAATATTGGAATGGTTAATTTAGAATTAGTATGTTTACAAACATCTGCTTATGCTCACATTAAAATCTGAATTTAATTATCCTCTTGACAGAAATTTTCAAACAAATTAGCATGATAACTTTAATTTTATTATTCATAATTTTGTAATAATATTTTTTTAAATAAATATATCTTTAATATTATCAATTCTTCTATTGCAAAATAAAAATTTTAATTTTTATATAAGCATAGGGATCTAGGGGTATTAAGTTTCCGAACTCAGAGAGCCGATTTCGAAACTTGATAAGTGAAGCCGAGCAGAAAACTTCCGTGTCGGATATCCGCATAATAAATCTGTAAGCCAGAATTTTCTACCATTGCACTCGAAAAGGAGGAGAGGAAAGCGCGAACACTCAAGATGCCATCCAAGCAGGCATTCACTCACAATTGTGGTGGCAATATGTGGATGCATTGTAGTATGACTCCCTTGGTACATCCTGGCTAACAGTGACTCTGCTACACATCTATCATTCCAGTAGTGAATAATAGGTCAAGTTTTTAGCATTGGTGAACAACAATAACTTATAGGTACATTTAAAGAATTTTTTTTTTTCTTCTGAAATACCGTTGTTTAATGTCTCATTGAAACATTATTTCGCTTAACGAAATTTTCGCATACAACTCCATCCACATTTGAATGCGTGAGTAGTGAGCATCTTTCTTGAAAGATCTCCAAATTGGTTTGTTTCAATATAGACGGGAAAGCAAAGCATGCGAAAACTTTGCCAACCCTTGGCGAAGGAACACGTAACTAGGTATACGTTCGCTAGTAAGAAGAGAAAATGTTTTGTTTTTAAAGATAACAAGAACTTTGGTGAATGATTCTCGCAACTCATGCATTCAAATGTGGATGTGGCTTATTGTTTCCCTTACTTGACTCATTCATTAAAACACATTCTATGTTAAAAATAAATAATTCATAATTAAGAAATATCCAAGAGAAATAAGAAAATTGACAATTTTTCATTTCATATAATGGCCCATTCTATATAATCACATCTGGCATCAGATCTAAAATTTCCTTATATTAAAACAATTTAAATAATAAAACAAAGGTCTTTAAATCCGAAGTATAAAATAAACAAATAAAATTAAAACAACACATCTAGTTCAAAACATTATAAAATAACAATAAATAAATTAATAATATGAGTTGATACAAGCATTCAGCCTTCAGTCAATATGGTGTTTAATATTTTATTCCAAATTTCACCTAATCGGTCTTAGTAAATAAATGTTCCATTTTTAAAATAAAAAATATAGGAAAAACAATAAAAAATTTTAATTTATATATTTACAAAGAGTTACACTAGCTGGTTTTCAAAAAAATGAATTTTTTGAATTAAAAAAATGTTTCAATTAACTAGCTTCAATAAACTAAATTCGATTTAATGTCATTTATTATAATATATAGAAAGACAATTTTTCAAGAAATTATTATCGTACTATAATTTTTTTACGTTTGATTTCAAAGCAACTATTTCGTCTTTTTCTGCAGTAATTGCTTATCTCATGAAATATTTATGAATGATCAACATTGTAAATGCTGTTATTTATTAGTATTATATGTTTTCAAAAACTAATAATTTTGAAGTAAATAAGTACATTTGTATTTTAAAAAATTTCTCTTTTCAATAGATGATTTTGATTTTCAGCTAATTCCGTTAAAAAGATTAAAACATTAAAAATAATTAAGACTTATTGATTAATTTTAAACATCTATTAAGTGAGAAGTATATTGATTTATTGAATGTTAAATCCAACAAAACTTTTTTTCAATTTATATATGAGGATTCTGTAAATAATTTAACCTTAATACATTTTCGTTAGAAATACTAAAAGTGGAACATTTATCTTACTAGAAATTTCTAATTCCGCTCATAAAAATGTTTAAGCTTATACTTTTTATAATATGAACAATTAAAAAAATGATGCTAATACTTTTTATTTTTAATAGTTCAAAACCAAGTGAGAGGTTTAAAAAAATTACTTAAATGTTTCAAATGCAGGGGAGTTCAAGCTCAAATTCATTGGCTGCATCCATTGCAGTCACTGCTTTCAGGAATAAACGAATTCGATAGCAATTGTGGTAAAGCATACAAAGCGTCTCGAGCCAATAATCAAGTTTCTTGGTAAGGTTTTTCTGGGTTTTCTTTCATATGGCCTATGAATTGGGAAGTTTCTCCTAGAAGGCATTGTGGAAGGTAATGCCCACCAGCCATCTCTGAGCTTTTCATGACATAAAAAGAATACAAGCCCATTGTACAAAAATAATGGAATAAAATTTAAATTTCTTGTCTGCTGTTTTCCATTTATCTTCACGATTCTTCTTCTTCTATGGCGCAATAGTCATATGATGCGCCAAAGCCTGTCTGCCTACTGGCAGATTTCGAAACATTTTTTTTTTTTTTTACTGGGTAGAGTTGTCAGCCCTACGCCCAATGCTCTACAGTCATATTAGACCGGGACCTACGATTTAAAATGTATTCCGAACCAGGCAAACAACCATGGTACTACTACAGGACTCTAACACGAAACTTGTGCCTCTAGCACCAGAACGCTAATCTTTATGATTACCATTTCTTTTTAAGTATCGATACATTATTATTCAATTTAAAATATTATCTTGGGATGATTATTACTGCCTTTCATTAATTGTCTAATTTATATGTGTTTATTTTTATTTATTTTTTACAACTTATACTTGAAATAGCTTTTAAGTCAATGGCCTTGTATACTTTCCCTTTACTCAAATGACTTCCCTCCATCTTTTCTTGTGCATAGCAATTTTTTGCCCTTAAGACAAATACCTTCTATTACTTTCTTTTCAGGTCATTCTGATATTAGATCCTTCCAATTTTATTCAGTTCTTCAATAATCTATTTAATCTTTCTGTTCTTACATAATTTAGATTCAAAAACAACTGCAACACACTCGTTTGGATGGGAAATTACTGCCAATTCAACGCCTTTTACCCCACATGTTAATGGCTGGGATTAAACACATGCTAATGATTTTAATGATTACGATTAACCACCTGTTAATGATTACATTCGATCCTTCCAATTTTATTCAGTTCTTCATTATTTTCTTATCTATCTGTTCTTAATTTAGATTCAAAAACAATCGAAACACACTCGTTTGGATGGAAAATTGCTGCAAATTCAACGTCTTTTAACCTCATATTAATGATTATGAATCATCACATCAAATGAATATGATTTTTGTTGTTAAATTAATGACTTTACTTATTAAATAAAAATTGTTAAATGCCATTAAATAAAATAGAATTTGATTAAAATAAACATCTAAACAAAAAAATAAATAAAATTACTTATTGAAATAATTGTGAGGCAGAATAGAAAAAAAAATTCAATTAAAATTATATTTTTTAAAGAAAATTTCATATGAAATTATTAGTTATAAGCAAGTAGTTATAAAGATTATAAAGTACGTTTCTTTTAATTATTAATGTTTATAAGAAAAAATTCACAATTGTTCATTAGATAAATAAATTAAAGAATGAATACAATATTTTTTCTCCTTTTAATGGCTACTATTTAAGTAAAAATGATATAACGATAATAGCAATGATTCTTATTAACAGGGAATTATTACTTAATTTTACAGGATGGAACAAGAAATAGGCTACAAAGATTCACGAATTAAATTTCTGAAAAATATAACATCAATATAAGAATTTATTTTGTATTTTTTGAAACTGAGTATTATTTATTATTATATGATGTTCCTTGAAATATATTATGAAATTTTAGCAGTTTAATTTCTGTATAAATGCAATTTCCTTTCAGGAATTTTCTCGAGTAAAATGAAATTTAAAAATGAAAAATCAATATTTTAATTAATGAAATTTAATATCAAATTCAAACGATTCTTTTACGAATTTTATATTCTCAAAAAATACTGTTAAATATATGAAAATATTTCATCAACACCAATATTTATCTGTCTAAAGAAGAAACCATTTAAATAAATTCATTGCAAAATAATACCAAAAATCGTGAAAAACTGACTTTAAAGCTTTTGTGAAATGTGGACAAAATTACCTTTGTATTTAATAAATTGGCCCGCCAACAACAAAACAATGCAACAAAAATTACTTTGCATTTTATAAGTTGATGCATCAACAACAAAACAAAGTTAAATTTTCATTTTATAATTCATACATCAACAACAAAACTATGCAACAAAATTACCTTTCTATTTAATAAATTGATATGTCAACAACAAAACAATTCAACAAAATTGCTTTTGTATTTTATAAATTGATACACTTCAATTCTTCCGTATAAAACAGTAGTTACAAAAAATATTAACTACCAATAACAAAAGTTTCTTTTTGAAAATCTGTTTTGCATAAACTTGTTTTTAATTAATTTTATTTCATTTAAAAACCAAGTATCTGAGAACACAAATTTATCAGTCATCAAACTAAAATTATAAATATTTTTTTTTTAAATTCAGCAGTTTATTTTCGCCATTGTAATCATTTTTATGTTTCAATTTTGGCAACAGTATTAAAAGTAGATAAGTGGCTGAATTTTTGAAAGTTTCGTCTTCTTTTTTTATTTTATTTATTTTTTTATTTTTTATAATTTCATGCGTTTTATACAAGTTTTCATTTGGATTATTTACACTAGTTGAACCACCTTAATCTATAATTTTGAATACAATATCCTATGCTAAAATGTATTTAATATCTAACCTATAGAAGTTGTTTATGTGTAAATATTTTATAGTGAAATGAGCTTCAGTAAAAGTAATATAGAAGTACTTTTGTCTACTCAAGGAATAGACATCATAATTTTAGCTTTCAGAAAAACAGTTCTTATTATTCTACATTTGGCTTCATTTATTACAGTAACAAAACCTTTATTTTTTAACATGTTTAACTTCTTAGCACTTAAAATAGTTAATATTTTAGCATGAACTAGCTTTCTTAAATTATTAAAAAGAATTAAAACTGAAATTTTTGCTTATAAAAATTAAGTTTAATGCAAAATAACATTTTAGAGATTTTTTTTTTTAAATTTCAATTTCTTTTCATCTCTATAAATTACAAACATGACCGTGATTTTCATTAAGAAACTTAATATCGTAAAAATGAATTAAATACGAGTTTTCGCAATTGTCTGTTTTATATATACTACATTATCAAAGAAAAAAATTTTTTTAATTCTTTTTAAAATTTATATTTATTCTTAAATGAAGTTATTTGAAATACTCATAAAATCCATTGATGTTTATAGAAATATTTTCTAAAATTTGAAATCGGTATTCTTGTGAGACCGATTTCATAAAATCATTACTCGCAAGTGTATCAGATCTAAGTACCGTTATATTAATTATAACAATTATATCTTTATAGACACAGTTAATATTATCGTAACATCGGAATTTTCTAAAATTTGAAATCTGTTTTCTTGTGAGACCTATTTCATATTATCATTACTCGAAAGTATGGCCAGAATTTTAAGTGTCAATCAAAATTTGAATCGCCCGTTGTTTACTGGTTGTATAAATTATTTATCAAATCTCCTGTAAGTTAGCAATACAAATGAGTCTTCTTCTATATATATATAAACATAAAGGATTTTCTTCAAAAATCTAGTAATAGATTCATTAAAATGCTTTTTATGTTATAAAAGAAATAGTTATTATTATTTTTTGACAATTGTTTATAGCCATTTAGATTTTAGTGATTGAGATTTATCGCATTTTTTTAAAAATTTCTTTTAAATTTAATTTATTTATGATTTTTACCGTTTTATTTTTCTTACATTCATTATTTACTGTCCTATATTCATTCTTTCTTGCATTAAAAAATAGTTTATCGTAAGTATAGGGTTTATTTTTCACAAAAACATCGCAATATTTACTGTTGGACTATAAGACCATAGATATGCTCTTAAGATGCCAGGTAATCCGAATGATCTCTAGGCATTACACTTCCTTTTATTTTTACTTCCTTTCATTTTGCAGTTTATTTGCTTATAAAAATCCTAAATAAATCTTTAATAAAATAATTTATCTTTATTGTTTATATAATCATTTCTTATTAGTAAAATTTAGTTTTAATAAATTTCTGCATAAGTGAATTCGATATCTAATTTGACGATATCAAAAAATAGCAAATTATTTTTTCATTTTAATCAGTAAAAACAAACAACAAGGTCAAACAACAAGGTAACAAAATAAGCATTATTAACATGTTTATTTATGTATTATTATTATTATTTTTAAAGAAAGCTTCTTCTACATTTTTTTTTTTTTTTCTTTTTTACCTAGATTTCTAGGAAAAAATAAAAAATAAAAAATTCTAGCCTACAAACAGGCATTCTCGGCAAATGTATTCCCTATTTTCTAAGCTGACGTGGTTCCGACGGAAATTGAAGCCGCAATCAGTTGAGATGACGTGGCCACAAAATCTTAATGCGTTTCGGTCTTTTTTCGGGACTGAAATGCAACATTTCAAACTGAAATCGTAGTGTTCACCAACTGAAAATATTAGTAGTTTTAGATAAATAATTAAAAATTAATATTATTTTCCTTTTTAACCTATTATATATTTTAACTATCAGATAATAATCACCCAGTTTAAATAGAACGAATAGTTTAAATTTAAATGAACAAACACCATTTGTTTTAAATAACAGACCACCGAAAATTTAAAAAAAAAAAAAAGTATTTCAAATTTGTGAAAAGGAGAAAGTACAGAAAGGAAAGCTTATTTTATTATTTATATTTATTTATATTATTTTCAGAAGAACAAGCGCCTATAATGAATTCTTTTTAATAATTTTATCTAAAAATCTAACTTTTACTTGTAATAAACAAATTATGAATTGACATTACGTAAAACTGATATATATTAGAAAATTTCGATTTTCTGCTTATTTTCTTTTTATTTTTCCTTACAATAATAAATTTTAAAATTTCTATGAAACATTAAAATTTGGTTAAATATGTTAAAAAATATACTTATATTAATACATTATAATTACATAGAATACTTATATTATTCTATGTTTATATTTAAAAAGCATAACACGTTATACCTATATAAATCTATATAATTTGGTTAATAACCCATTACTACTTTTTCTAATGATAAAACTATAAAATTAAATTCAGTAAATCCTGTTATATGGTACATGACAGCAGTAATAATGATGATAATAATAAATAAATGAAAAAAAAATAAATAAAAATAGCGGTGTACTGAAAGAGTGATATAATTTTTGTGATTGCGTATTTCCTCTTTTTCTTTTTAAAAAAATCCTGTTAAATATCTGTATCAGGTGGCTAATATACTAGAAAAATATTTCTTATAACATTTTCTAATTTTATTTTTAACTATCAGATACAACTGTCGTTGCCAATTTCAGAAAATAACAGCATACCATTAAATATCGCACATCAGATACGATTCTCATATTCAAAAATAACGTAATATAAATGTATTACTTAGGTAAATTTTCACGAAAATCATAAATAAAGATTTTAAAGTTAGAATTTAGAAAAAAATTTCAGAAAAATATTTCATGCATTATATACAATTTAGCAAGATTGATAAATTGTAAGCAACAAATCAATAATATCAATTTTTAAGCAACTAACGTAATAATAACTGAAAATAAGTAAACAAATAAATAAAAATAATAAATAAAAAAATAATCGGATGGGCCAATATGCTGGTTACCCATAAATTTATTTAATAATTACTCAATTATTTCACTTTAGCTTTATTTTAACTTGATGCTTTGGGTAATTTAAATGCACACACACACACACACACATATATATATATACCATATAAAGACCATTTATCAGTTATTAAATCATTACTTACCATTTATCAATTTAATAACTGATAAATGGTCTTTTTAAAAACTGCAATTTCCTTTTGTGCAAAACCGATTCGTAGTAACACTATCAAAGAAAAAATATAAATAATTATTACGTTTAAAAAGCCCAGAAAAGAAATTTAAAAAATATAAATAAATCGTACGCATAAAAAAAACTCGAGAAAGAAATTCAAAATGCGTTTAAAAATCGAAAGTGATCAAGGACACGAAAACAATATACCATATATTTTATGGGTAATACTACAAAATAATAAAAATAAAAATACAATAAAAAGTTTATAAAATAAATAGTAATTTTATTTATAAAATTAAAATAAAGAACAAAAAAAAATTTTTAAAAATATCATTAAGTCCAAAAAATATGAAAAAAGTACCAAAATAATTAAAGATTAAGTACTAAATAAATTTGAAAATAATATAAGAAAGTATGCAAAAAAAAATGATAGTACATTAATTAATGTGTGTAAAAATTTAAAATAATTAAATATAATTAAATTGTATAAAAACTAAATTGAATTAAAGTATATAAAAAAACAACAAGCGAATTAAACAAATGATGTCTTATTTTTACTTTCTCTAGTAATGAATGTTGTTTCAGAAATCACATTTCTAAAACAAAGAAGACATTTTTTTTTAATAAGCACAAATATTTCTTCATATAAAAGCAACTTCAGGAACTAATCATATTTTATAAATTTTGATCTTTAATTTAAAATGACAACATTTATTTTCAGACAAAAGAAATGGATAATATTTTATTCTATTATTTAAATACATCCTATTGCAAATATTTGCTATTCATCAGTAGGTTGCTTTATTTTTATTTAATTTGCGCGTTCTTAAAATTTAGAGCAATGGTTTGAAAATGGTCTGAACACTGTTTATATTAAGTTTATTGCATATGAATAAATAAAATAATGCTGTCAAACTCTTCTATTCGAATGCTTTCAGTATCTGCTATTTGGAATAAAATTACGTTTTGGAAAGCATAACATTTTCTGTGTTTAATTTTGAATGAATATGTGAAATATAACGTTACTTATTAAAATAATAAAAATTTGTCAGAAAATGTATTTAATTTTAAATTATTAAAAAATAAAGATTAAAAAATATTAATTATTCAAAAAAGTTTATTTTTTTTTCAGTTCTTTAAACAATGATTTCGAACGATGTTTTGCAAGAATGTAATAATGCACAGGTAAAGAATTTTATGGTTGATAATAATTTTCTAAATAATATTAACGCCAATTTTCTAATTAATATTAATACCAAAAAAGGTACTGACTGAAAAAGTCAAATTTGTATTTGAAATCAAACATCGTAAAAAAATAACTAATAATAAAATAAAAAAAAAAAAAATATTAGTGTCTAAATCGATAAAAAATTTACATTTTTAATCGTTCAATGTTTTCATAAGACATTGAAAGCATTGAAAATTAAAGAAATGAAATAGCATTATATTTTATACAAATTTCAAAATATCTAGAAAAATATTACTTTTAGAACTTAAAACTTTTACTGACAACCCTAACCAGTAAAAAAGAAAGAGTTCGGAGAGGCAGACGACCAGGGTCCAGCATGGACTGTAGTGCCAGAAAGTTATACATACAAGATTTTTTTTTTTTTTCATGTGATTATAAAATATGAGAATTACTACTGTGCCCAAAAAGTAAGACCAATTATATTTTTTTTCAAAAACTCTTTATTTATTCTTTCAAATTTATTTCATCGCCTTCAAAATAATCCCCTCCGGACACAATGCACTTATGCCAATTTTTTTTTCTATCCTCAATGCATGCTAAAAGTCATCGGCAGGGGTGGCCTTCAAAGCGCGCGGCGATTCACATTGAATCTCTTCAATCGACTCAAAACGGTGTCCCGGAGCAGTCTTCTGAGTTCAGGAAATAGCCAGAAGTCGCACGGAGCGAATACGGTGGTCTTGGAACGATATGGGTTTTATTTTTGGCGAAAAAGTCACGAGAAATCAATGCAGTGTGAGCTGACGCATTCAGTGTTTTCAGTACCAATCGAGATTTGACTCGTTTGAGGCCCAAAATAGAATTGACCGATCCTTTTGAAATTCCAACATTATCAGCAAGGTCTCTGATTGTAAATCGATGGTTTGCAAACACCAAATGTTTAATTTTTTTTTGAACGTGAGCTTCGTCTGTTGAAGTTGATGTCTTCAACGCGTTCTCTGCTTTCTTTGAACTGTTTATACCACTTGTAAACATTTCTTTCCGATGTAGGAATGCTCACCGAATACCTTCTGCAACATTCTATGCGTTTCCGCAAACAAAATTGAATGTAAGTTCTTTGCACAATTAATTCAGACATTTCAAAATCGCCGGAATCAGATTTAGTGTCTCACAAAGCCAAGCGCAACTCAAACATTAATGAATATTTCGACGTGAAATTTTACACAGTATCAAGGACAGTGCTAGCAACATAAAAAAGAAACAAAGAATTGAAATTCCATAAGCGCCGGGAATTTTAACTTGAAAATCGGACTCAGTAGTATTGCTGTTTTTATCTATTATATTACATTATTGCTGATGTACAATTATTTATAACCAAAACTGGTTTACTAGGGGGAAAACGGATCACCTATTATTTTAAGGAAAAACGATATTTAATTTTTATCCTTAGAAAATACATTGAATATTTTAAACGTAAATTTCAAATTTTACAATCATTTAAAATTAGAAAAAGATTTGACGTCGAAACAATTACTTTGTTTTCAAAATGAAAAAGACATTTAATTAACTTCCTTTATTTAACTTGCAATTTTATTTTCAGACATTTTCACAAATTAAGAAAAAAATCTAGTCAATTAAATTTATTTCATTAATTTAAATTTGCTAAGATTCGTATTTGTTCTTATCTTTAAAATCTTCCATTTATGAATTACAAAATGCTCATGTAACTTTTTACAATTTTTTTTCTTTAAAAAATTATAAGATTTTACCAAATTGCGTTTTCAAATATTTCTAAAAACCAATAAAAGATTACAGACTATATTTCTCAAAAATAATTTACATTTTGGATACTGTATTACATTGAATTTCTAGATAATTATCTGTTTTGTAATAACTAATAGAAATAAAACAGACCTTCATGTGAAAATTAATTTTATCCTATGATCTTGAGTTATACTAAACAATATCTTAGCATTATTTACGTTCATAATAACTACAATGATTTGTATTTGCTCATGCGGTGCAATTTATATAATTAAACTGCTTTCGACGTTTTTAGACTATTTAAAATTTTACACGTTACTTAGTTGGTATGTTTACTTAGTTATCTTGTGACTTCCTTAGCTATCATATAGCTATTATGATCTATTAGCTATTATATGGCTTACTTAGTTAGCATGTTTTACTTTAATGTTCTTTAATTATTTTTTAAAAACAAATAATATAAAAAAAATTAAAGTCAATTCCTACTTTTTTTCACTATATTGCAGAAAGTCCTTCATAAATAATTTTCATTAATTTTTTTAAGTTTATTTGGCGCCATCTATTGGTAGATATATGCAACTTAAATCTAAAAAAAATTTTAATTAATTAATTAAATTTAATTACTGAATTAATATTTGAAAAACTGTATTAACATTCAGCGTCATCCACTACAAGTTAACAAAAATGTATTTGAACTTGAGTGGATGAATAAAAAGTATTTTATGAACGATTGAAAATTTGAACAAGATATATATAGGGAGAGGTGTGAGCTAATAGAAGGAATTGAATAAAGATTTTTAGGACATTTAATTTAAAAAATGAAATCTGCACGGCAAATTTCAACTTATTATTATGTGTGAACATTCGAGAATAAACTCAGAAATAAACAATGTTCAATAATGTACGAGATATATGAAGCAATTGATTGGAATACTACAAGAATGATCAAATTCAATAGTCACGTGAATATAGTAATATTGAATAGATCAAAAACTTCATACAGAATGAATTGTTCAAGAATCTCTAAACGAATATACAAAAGTAAAATAAATGTAGTCGTAAATGAAGAATAAAGTTTTCCAAATTCTACAAGAAACGTTATCATATTCAATAGCTAAAAGAATATATCAAAGTTTGAAACTTTAGTCGTAAATGAAAAATGAAGTATTCCCAATTCTACAAGAAACGCTGTCACATTCAATAGCCTAAAGAATACATGAAATTTTGAATATTCTAGGCATAAATGAAGAATGAAGTATTCCCAATTCTACAAGAAACATTATCACATACAATACCCGAAAGAATATACCAAACTTTGAATATTCTAGGCATAAATGAAGAATGAAGTATTCCAAATTTTACAAGAATCACTATCACATTCGATAGCTAAGAAAATATATCAAAGTTTGAAAATTCTAGGCATAAATGGAGATTGAAGTATTCCAAATACAATAAGAAGCATTATACAACTCAATAAGCAATGGGAAAATGTGAAATTAAACTTCAAAAAGAAGGATTTGATCAACGCACAAAGAGTACTTATAGCCATCGGATATACAAATGTTTAAAATCCCAATCCAAAACATGAAAAGTGCTTCAAAACCATATTACAAAACACTTCAAGCAAAAGCCAAATTCTCCAGAAAATTCCTGAGGATTAACGTTATTCATGAATCATTTCAAGAGTTAAGGGGCCCAAACTAACATTTTCTGCCAAAATTTGCAAATTTGGAATGGAGTTTTATTTGCTTGTTGCGCCACGAATCCCTAACCAGGACAACATCATGTTCACACATAATAAAAAAAGTGTCCAGAATAAATATTAAGCAATTTTTATTTATTTATTTATGCAATTATTATTATTGCATAAATATTTTTTTTTTGCATTTTCTTATTTTAATTATTTATTATCTTATATATTTTATTCGTTTGAAATCGAAAAGTACACAAGGATCAAAGTTTTTGTCTTTAGAACTTAACTTAAATAAAAATATTTTTTTACACAATTTTGATCGGTAATTTTTTTTTTTTTTTTTTTTTTTTACAAAAAAGTTCTTTGTTAAGAAATTAGACCTTAAAAATGCGAAAAATCGTTAAAAATTATATATCAACAAATGAATAAAACGAATAAAGATCGTTGAAAACGATACCATTAAAAAAATTTAAAAAATGATTGATTTTAAAAAGTATCCAATTAAAAAAAAAATTCAACCATTCAATTGTAAATTTAAAAAAAATTGAATGTAATTTCTATAGATTTATTTCTTTTAGAGAGAAGAGAAAATATATAACGTATTAGAGTTCCTATTAAATTACAAAACGAAAAAGGTCCTTAAAAATTTCCCATCAAAAAAAAACGAACAAAGATCTTTGAAAATAATACCATTTAAAATCATAAAAATGATGGCTTTAAAAAGTATATAACAAAAAACATTCATCAATTTAATAGTAAATTTTTAAAAAAGATCTAATGAAGTTTCTCTAGAATTATTTCTTTCAAGAGAGAAAAGATATATAGCGTACTATCGTTCCTGTTACATTGCAGAAAAATATGTAGCATATCCGCATTGTTTGTGTCATACAAATGTATATATGCAGCTAAGAGAGAAATTTAAAATATTGTGGCATAGGAAGTTTATTAACTTTTACATTTATTTTGAATAATGGGCTGTACAAATCTTTTAAATTGTCATGAAACTAATTTCAAAATAATTATTTCTGGGACAATACTGTATAAGAAGTCTCATAATGTAATCATTAATTTTTGTTGTTGTACTTTTAAATGAATGGCACAAGCTTGAAGTATGAATGACACAAGCTTAAAGTATAAACATTCATTTATAAAATGAATATAAGCATTTGATAGTGTAGATCTAGTAAATTATAATCAACGAACTTTATTGAATTATATTTTTTGCAATAATCATTTTACAATCCATAGTTACTAAATGCATCATTATCATGATTAGAGCAACGGTCCCATGTTGGGCCAAGGCCGTCTACCTTCTGGTAGATTTCGAGACAGAAGATGTTTTCTTTTACGAAATAAGGTTATCGGCCTACTCCCAACAATCATATTAGACCGGAACCTATGGTTTAAAGTGGATTCCAAACCACTACAAACATTCATGGCACCGTCGGGACTCGAACCCGAAACCTGTGGCATAGAGCGTCAGAGTGCTAGTCCCTCGGCGCACTACCCATCAGGCCCACTTAATCTATAATTATTATAATAATACGAAATATAAATTGTTATATGATTTTTAATTTTATGAATTATATCTATATAAGACTAACTAATTTGACTCCCAGTCCACAGAAAGCCATAAGCCAAATGTAAGCACGTATTGAAATATAGGGTCACTTCCCACTTACTCTCAATTGTTTGTTGTTAAACCTATAAGTACTCCTATGTATCAATGTTTATTTTTATCAGTGTAAATTTTGTTATAGCGCCTGAATTTGTTGATTGAGCCACCGTTTTTCATGGTTTAGTTTTGGTAAATATTGAAGTTGTAAACGATGTAATTTTAAAAATTATAATTTATTTATTCGTTTTTTTTTTTTTTTTATAAATTCAATTTTTATTTTTCATGTAGCATTTATTATTAGCTGTAATGTTCTTTTTTTTTTACGGTTTTACATATGTGTGCAATGTAAAAATTATTGATAAAATAATTAATATATGGAATTTCGATTTTAGATACCTTTTCCATTATAGTTCAGTATGACCAATTGAACTTTCACCTTTTATTTAAATATCCCTGACAAAATCATAAATGCCCCACACATGTACACATACACACACACACACACACACACACATACACACACATATACACACATATATATATATATATAAATCCTCATTTAAAAGACTTCATTGTTGCTAAACAACGTATAAAAATTGATTAGTCTTTTTAAATGTTTTTAAATGTGTTATAATTTATTTTATGAATGATAAATTATTAGATTTTTTTTACATTTCTTATAAGATATCTTTTAACATAGAAAAGCGTGCCCGTTTTGATAAAACAATATTCTATACATTCAATAATCTTTGAAAAAGGCAGTATTTTAAAAATCGACACACTTAAAAAAATTTTCATTTGTATTTTATTGATTGTGAGAAAAAAGAAACCAATTCCTATATATTGCTTTTAAGAAAACTTCTCAACTTATTTTAGATTGTATGCTATAGGTTTTTAAGTATATTTTATCATAAAATTCAACCATATAATCAATCCATTTCTATCATATAAATTATGTCACTATAATCCGAAAAATATATAAATGAACATTTTTCACAGTATATCAATAACCAAAATAATCTGAAACAATTTTTTTTTTTATTTTAATGGAAACTGATTTATATGATGGATTAAGGCCATGATTAACGACCTTTTTATAAAATTTTTAGTTAAGAAATAATTTTTTAGCCAAAAAAAAAAAAAAAAGAGAACCATCATTAATTTTTCTCAAAAATGGAAACACAATTATACATTTGAAAATGCAGCAAAAAGAATAATACATTTAAAGTTGGCTGAAGTTATAGTCTGACTTCATGGTTAAATTTCAAATTACATCTGTATTGAAATATTAATATCTATATCTTTAAATAAAAAAATTACGTTTGAGTTCCATAGACATTGAAAACGTCTATAGAGATTTTCAAGTCAAAAGAAAAGCAGAGTAATATCTGAATTTTATAGTTTACCTTGAATTAAAATTAAAAATTAGTGAGTTAATATCTATATCTTTAAATTACAGTTATTATAGTTAGAATAGAAATATTATAATTTTTTTATCTTAATACTTTATATATATATATATATATATATATATACCGTGGTCACATGATCACGTGTAGTGAGCATGCAATGTGCAATGCATCTCCATTCCATTTAATAACATAAAAATTTAGAAATTACATATTCAAAAAGAGAGAGATAATCATGTTTCTTAAAAAAAATATTACAAATTTGTAAGAAGTTATAAAATTGACAAGTTTTCCGTAAGGACTGTCAGTGAACTTATTCAAAATAATAATTGGCACCTTAAAAGAAAGAAAGAAAGAAAACATTCTACTTGATTTTATATACCTTTTAATGTTTTATTAAAGTAACGAAAAATCACTATTACATAATTATAAATTTACTCTCTGAGCTTTTAAAATAACATGAACATTTAGAGTTCAGTTGCACATTTTCTAAGAATGTCACAAACAAATTTAACAACCGATCTTTACAACATTGTTGAACTTAAATATTTTCATGTAATTTTTAATTACTCAAATGACTTCTAACAGTAAGAACTAATCAATATTTCTAATGAAGTGTTCATATTTGACAGTCAACTTATTTTCATGAATATAATTTAAATTATCAATAGAATTTTTGAACTAAGGTGAATCAATTAAACAGACAAAATTATTTGTAACGATTCTTTTCCATTTATGTTCTTATTATCCATTGTAGTACAAATACATTTGTAAATCGAACCTTCATTTTAAATGTTTTTCATAATCAGCTTCACCGAATTCATTTATATTTGGCAAAAATTCAAATAAGGGGTTTCTCACGGCAAACTTTGATTTTTTCCTTATTTTGTGGAAATAACGAGTCAAGTCACTTTAATTGTTATTGATAGAGTAATTAAAATATATTCTTAATTTCGCAGCGTTTTCCAGCTTTTATCAGCGTCCTCATACCTCGAGTAGTGTCGCCTGTTATGAAAACGGGCATATGAATGGGTATACAAGTATATATGAATTTTTTCATGATAATTTTCACCGAGTTTACTTATATTTGGCAAAAATTCAAATAGTGGGTTTCCCACAGTAAACAATTATAATTTTTTTCTCTTATTTTGTAGTAATAATGAGTCAACTATGACTTTAATTAATATTGATAGAATAATTTAAATATATTCTTAATTTTGCAGCGTTTTCGAGTTCTTCTTTTACAAGCATCTTCATAGTTTGCTTATGAAAACGAGCATATGACTTGATATATGAACTGTTGTATAGATATGAATTTTTTTTTTTAATCAGTTTGAATTTTCGCTTTATTTTGTGGAAATAACGCATCAAGTCCCTATAATTAATATTGACAGAGTAATTAAAATATATTCTTAATATTGCAGCGTTTTCTAGCGCTTCTTTTAACAGCATCCTCACACTTTGCTTAAAATATTTCACCTGTCATGAAAACGGGTTTATTCATATCAAAAAGGTAATTTTGATATCACCTCTTTCGTCAATAAAAGAGAAAAAAAGTTATATCATTTGAGTGATTCAATAGAAAGCGTGGTGAAAGAGTTCATTTCAGCATTAATTAGCTGATATGAATGCATTCTTAATTTTGCACCGTTTGGACGCCTCTCTTGTAGAAGATCCTAATACATTTCTCACGGCTTTCTGCCATCCTTGGAAACATATGTATTTTTACCATCTAGTTAATGTTTAAATTATCTCTTCCGTCATTTAAGAGAAAAATAAAAATTATTTAATAGGAAGTGTGACGAAAGTGGTTAATTTTAGCATTAGCTAGATGGTAGAAATATACCCGTTTTCAAGGCAAGTGGAAGGCCGTAAGCAAGGTCATAAGGATGCCGATACAATAGGGATGACAAAATGGTTTAACATTAAGAAAATATTTTGTTATTTTACGAATATTAATTAAATAATTTGATAGGAAGCAGTAGAAAATACAATGAAAGAGTTAATTTCAAAATTAGAAGGATTTAAATGATATAATTAATATTCATAAAATATCAAAAATGTGTTCTTTATTTAACACCGCTTTAACGCACCTCTTGCATCAGATCCTCATACTTAGCTTATGGTTTTCTGTCGTTCTTGGAAACATGTGTATTGCTACTATCTAGCTAAACATTAACTAGATAGTAGAAATACACATGTTTACAAATGTGTTTACATGTTTACACATGTTTTAAATGTGTTACATGTTTACACATGTTTACATGATACAAATTATCTCTTTCGTCAGTTAAGAGGGAAAAAAATGTTATATTTACATGTTAATTTCAACGTTAGATAGTTTATATGAATATACTCGTTTTTAATGTATTTGGAAGCGTATGAGCAAGGTTATTGAGAAGGCTAATATAACAGGGACAAAACGATTCAAAAATTAAGAAATTAAATGTTTGATTCGTAAAATAATATAATTTCTTAATTTTGAATCGTTTTATCGAGTGATTCAGTTGAAAGCACAATGAATGAGTTAATTTCAACATTAAAAGGATTAAATGATTTAATTAATATTCATAAATACCAAAAATTATAGTATTTTATGAATATAAAATACTATAATTTTTGAATATAAAATACGTGTTCTTTATTTAACACTATTTTATGTTCCCTTTTGTATCAGAGTCTTCAAAATTTGCATACAGCCATCGAACTGACCTAAAAATGGGTTTATTCATATCAACTACCTAAGAAGATGTTGAAATTAGTGCATCTACATAGTAAGATGTTGAAATTAACCTCTTTCGTCACGTTTCCTATTAGATCATTCAAATGATATATTTTTTTTTCTTTTAACTGACGAAAGAGATAATTTAAACATTAGCTAGATGCTAGAAATATACATGTTTCTAAGGACGGCAGAAAGCCATAAGCAAGATATGAGGATCTTCTACAAGAGGGTCGTCCAAACGGTGCAAAAATTAAGAATGCATTCAAATCAACTAGTTAATGTTGAAATGACCTCTTTCGTCCTGCTTTCTATTGAATCACTCAAATGATATAACTTTTTTTTTTTTTATTGACAAAAGAAAGGTGATTTCAAAATTACCTTTTGATATGAATAAACCCATTTTTATGACGGGTGAAAAACTGTAAACAAGGTATAAGGATGTTGATAAAAAAAGCGCTCGAAAAGCTGCAAAATTCAGAATATATTTTAATTATTCTGCCAATATTAGTTAAAGTGACTTGATTCGTTATTTCCATAAAATAAGGGGAAAATCAAACTGCTTTTGGAAACCGCCTATGTGAATTGTTTCCAAATATAAATAAACTCGGTGAATCTGATTATGCAAAAAAATCATATATATATAAACCGGTTCATATACCCATTTATATACTCGTTTTCATGACGGGTGAATTCTTTTAATTCCTGCAAGATTTTTAAGACATCAGTCATATTTTAACACAAATTCAGGAGAAGAAATGTGAACAACTTTTTTTCTTTCTTGTAACATATTTGCATAGAGCTATATACATTAAAATTTTTTTGATCATATTAACGTAAAAAGAAATTAAACAATTATGAGATTTATAAAAATTTTCACCAGAAAAATTATAAATGAATCACTTATATAGTTAACCATTTATTTATGAAAAAATTGTTTTTATTTATTATTTATTCTAATTTCAAATGCTTCAACCTAATAAAAATAAAAGTATAAATTTAATATGGCTATTATAAAAAATAAAGCACATAATTATGAAACCAGCGATTCACCAACTTTGTTTTAGTCTTTTATTACTTTTTATTGGTAGTTTGCCATTTTTCATGCTATTCATGTATATAGAATGAAAAAGAAGACTGGAAAATTATTCCGTTTGAGAAATGTTTTCACAAAATGGTTGAGTCATCTAATAAATGACTCAGTTAGATAACGAGAATAACAATTATTTAGATAAATATTAAATATCTCATTTTTAATTTTTTTAATGTTTTGTACGAATAGCTATGAAAATAAATTAATTAAAAAGTGAAATAACAATGCTTCGGGGTATTTAATAAATCGGGTTTTTTTTATTACTCCAAACTAATTTAAGGAATGTCATTGCTGTTGTTAAATGAATAACATAATGATATTTTAAAAGGAATCTGTTCACAATGACATTTTCTATTAATATTCTGTTCTTTGAAGAACTGAGAAACTGGTGCAAAGCTCATAGCTCTATATTGTGAAAAACAAATTTGTTCAAATAAAAATTTGTAAAATATTGAAATAACATCTGTAAATATATTTAATACTTTATAAATGACAATGATATCATATTATTTTTAGTTTCTAAATTTTAATAGAATAAATTAACGATAACATGAATTATTATACATTTTTACATTATTTTAATAATGTGAAATCGAAATGAAAGAATATTTAAATTTCTATAAATTTAAAAATGTTATTTTTCTTTTCTGAATTTTGTAGTCAATGGCGGTAAAAAATTATAAATAATAATGAAAAAAAAAAAATTTGAAAAAAATTAGCTTAATGGAAGATTTTTTTTCTAAAAATAATTTGAAAAAATTTACAATAAATCGACAATAACAGATATCAATATTTAAAGAAAAATATGAAAGAGAGTAATTAATGATATTAGCTGCGTCAAATATCTCCTTTGAAAATTAGAATAACAAAAGCATTTTTTTAAATATGAACACGTTTTATTCATGATTGCCATATAAATTTCACTTTAACAATACATTTAGACATCGTATAACGTTAACCTTAGTGAAAAATATTTCTGCTATGCTTTTGCTTCACAAATAATAATAGTAATGATAATAATTAAAAAGAAAAAAAGCTGGAATAATATGACAAATAAAATGACTTTTCTTACTAAAATTTTGAATAAATTTTTGAATATGAATAATTTTTGAGATGGTCAATGGCTATTATTCTTTATTTTTTTTAAATTATTATTATTATTATTTATTTTTTTTTTCCATTTCAAAAATGAAAAGAATCTGCAATTCCGTTTTTCTAAATCAAAATAGAAAACCAAATATTTTCAGTTGCTATCATAAAATAAATAAATAATTTATTATTTATAATTATTTTTATTTATTTTATTTTTCCATTTCAAAATGATAAAGAATCTGCAATTCCGTTTTTCTAAATCAAAATAGAAAACCAAATATTTTCAGTTGCTATCATAAAAATAAATAAATAATTTATTATTTTTTATTTATTTTATTTTTCCATCTCAAAATGAAAAAGAATCTGCAATTCCTTTTTTCTAAATCAAAGAAGAAAACCAAATATTTTCAGTTGCTTTCATAAAATAAATAAATTATTTATTATTTATAATTATTTTTATTTATTTTATTTTTCATCTCAAAAATGAAAAAGAATCCGCAATTTCTTTTTCTTAAATCAAAGAAGAAAACCAAATATTTTCAGTTGCTATCATAAAATAAATAAATTATTTATTATTTATAATTATTTTTGTTTATTTTATTTTTCCATCCCAAAATGAAAAAGATTTATTTTTCCATCCCAAAATGAAATTTCTTTTTTCTAAAATCTAAGAAGAAAATAAAATATTTTCAGTTGCTTTCCTAAAATAAATAAATTATTTAATATTTATAATTATTTTTATTTATTTTATTTTTCATCTCAAAATGAAAAAGAATCCGCAATTTCTTTTTCTACATTAAAGAAGAAAACCAAATATTTTCAGTTGCTATCTTAAAAATAAACTAAAATAAGATCAGAAATTAATAAAAATGTTATGATTTATAATTATTCAATTATATTGCAATAGTATGAATTTGCATACTTATTTTATTCTGTTTTATTATTTTAATGTCATTAAAATAATAATCAATTAGTCTGCAATTAAATGATTCATACATATACAAGACTTTATTTTTATTTAATAAGTTAGAAAATAATGATTATTATTTTTAGTTCTGGAACAACTGCTGAGTTTTTCTAAATAACATAAAAATAATTTTTCATCTTGAATTTTCCATTAGGTTTTAGTATGTTTTACTCAGTAAAAATTTAATGAGTTACAAAATAAAAATTTTGTGATTAGGATAATTAAACAAATAATTAAAAGCCGCATTTATTATTAATTAAAATTCATAAATAAATATTTTCATATTAATGCACTAAAGTTAATTTTTGCCAAGTTTTACAGTAACTAAATATCTTTTAAAAACAGAATATTGTATTACTTTGCATCAAAAAAATACATCAAATAGTATCGCAAAAATTATTTGATTTTTAATAATTTCAAAATAATTGTTATTGTATAAATTAAAACACATATTTCTTTATTTATTTAAGTCAGTTATGCGTTAAATTTCTTTGGTCTTAATGACATTTACTTTTTTGTTTCTACTTTCATATTTTTGAAGATATGTGAATAAGTATATGAAATGAGGCTCTGAATTTTTTATTCATTCTTTCTCTTCTTCTTTTTTCTTTTGGAAACTTTTATTCCAATAAATTGCAGTAATTTGTCTTTTTAACCAGCGGATTATACGTTAAAAAATCTTCCAAATTTCGTAGTAAGGGTTATAGGCCGTTGCGTACAATCTGAGAACATTTTTTTCCCTTGAATTAAAAAGAAAGCTTTAAATCCAGCACCTTTAAAATCTTTATAGTTAATTTTACAAATTAAATATTGTTTTAATTATTTAATTACAGTTTTTTACAATTAATATTTTTCAAAACCCTTTTAGACAAAAATCAACAGTCTTCTAAAAATATAAGTCTTGGTACTTGGAAGAAAGCACGTCTTTTATAAAATTAGACAAAATTGCGCAAGCATTATACATCGGAGTGTACAAGTCTATGAAAAGGCCTTTAATAAAATTAGAGATAAGAATTAAAAACGTTCTTACAAAAGTCAAATTAATAATTAACTATAATATTGATCAAATTTTCACCTTTCTAGGAAACATGAAGATTAAAAAATCGTCGGAATAATGTCGTCTCTTTTGTTTTCTATATAGCTCTTAATCGCTTAACTTTTTGATTATTTTAAATTTATAATATAATTTTTTAAATATAATTATGTCCTTAAAAACCCTTTAAAACTGATGAACTTTGTATGAATTTTATGTTATTTATAAACAGGATTTGTTTGGTATATGAGATAAAGAACAGGAGACAATCGCTCGCGGATTATGCACGACATCTTTTACTTTTTTAGGCCGAAAATTATGTAAGTTATACGGCGCTGAAGATTATAGGGAACGAATTTTCAAATAAAATCTCTAAAAACCCTCTAATTTTTGCACGTTCAATAAAATTTCCAATTATATTCACATTTACGTACAAACAACATAGATATTTGAAGTAAAATTTATATTACAATTCACTTAAAAATTTATTTTTAAAAAATAGGAGAATTCAAATATAATCTCCAGTTTTATATTTCTATTCTATTTTATTGTGTAAAATGTATTTGATTACATTTTAAAATAATCTGGATTAAAGAAATATCGATTTTCGGTTACGCACCTCTTAATTATGTGACATTATTGGCTGGAGTTAATACACTTTTTGCTGATATTAGCTATGTTTCCTCTAAAGGCAAAAAATCATGCTGCATTTTTTTTTATTTGAATATTTCTATTTATTTCTTTGACAGATTTTACGCTCAGTAACATATTATGTTGAATCATAATTAAAAACATAAGGGAAGGGAACAAAAAGGATTGATCGATATAAAATTAGTGATTGATTATAACAAAAAGGATTGACGTATGCAAATAAAATTTCAAAATAATATATAAACAAAATTAATTTTTTGTGTCGTTATTTCCTCATCTTTTTTCATGAATTTCATTAATACATAATTAATACAGCACTGCAATTAAAAACGATTATAAAATTTTTTTCAATATAAAATTTGAAATAATATTAGTTTAATAGGTTCTAAAATTATTTATTAAGGTTTTTTTTTTTTTTTTTTTAAATTCAAAAGCAACATATTTAATTGAAATGTTTTAACTTTAAACTTATTTCAGAAATATATATATATTGTCTCTCTGTATATATATATATATATATGTATATATATATATATAATCATAATTAAATATCTTAATTTAAAATAAATATAAATTATGAAAAACAAATTTGATCTAAATTTCCGAAAATTATATTTACAAATAATATATAAATTACAAAAGCAGTAAATTTATATATTATTAGTTCTTTAAAAAAATATATTGAAAAATAAATAAATAAAATAAATATAAAAATACATTAATTTAAAATAAATATAAATTAAACTAAATATATTAATTTAAAATAAATATAAATTATAAAAAATCTAAATTTGACCTTAATTTCCAAAAATTATATTTACAAATAATATATAAATTACAAAAGCAGTAAATTTATTTCCTTTTATATTCAAATAATTTATCAATCTAATTTAATCAATGAAACCCTATTTTTTAGCTACAAAAAGCTTTTAAATATCTATAATTTTAATTGCTATAATAAAAAATAATATATAAAAACCCAGAATTTTAATAAATTTATAAAAAAAATTCAATTAATGCGTTAATGGCAGACAATGGAGTGATATATGCTTTCGTTAATTTAAATTAAATTCCACTTTATTACAGCAATTCAATTAAAATTTTTTTAATTAAATTAAAAATAATCAAAATTTTAAAAATGACTAATAAACACAAATTTTTATCATTTAATACTATCACTACATTTTTTTTATATTATTTATTATTATATATATTTAATTTTTGTTAAGGATATGCTTGAATGGCTCATAATCAAATAATAGTAATAATAAATATAGTCTTTGTAAAAATTAACTTTTTAATGCAATACTTGTTATATGAAGGAATCCAATTCTTTTTAAAAATTATCGAAATATATTTCATAATCTTTCAGAAATGCAAACGACATTCGAAATAAAAACAAACTACTTAAAAAAATAATAATAAAAATTTCCTCGAAACCATCAGTATATTATCTGAAAAACAAAACATATGGCCAGAAAATTTTCCAAAATCTCAGTCACAAACCAAAACATAGAGTCTATTATTAAAAAAAAAAAAAAAAAAAAAAAAAAAGAAAAGAGAAAGAACTGAATCGCAAGGCCGTAGTAGAATTCCCCTGGTCCTCCGTCAACCCCTCCAGGGAATCCTTCCTCGTCATAATAATATTACAAGCACGTGGGCACTCCCCTGGCCATCGGATTGGATAACAAAGCCACTAAGCCAGCCAATCACACTCACCTTTCGCACCGCTCTTCAGCCCTGTCCGTCCGTACCGCAATAGTTCCTCTGCCAAAATACCGATTCTATCCATAACCACCCTCGTTGGTAAACCCTCCACACACTTCTTTTTTCTTTTCGCGAGACCCTCCTGTCACTCTCTCGGTGATCCGCCCACCGGCAGTTACTCCATTGGTCGAGAGGGTGACGTCACACGGAAGGGGTGGATCTGAGTGGGGAGGCCATCTGTGGAGTGGAGTGATAGAACCCACGAAACCAACACGAGGGTACTAACGTGGCAGTGGTACTTCTTCCGACTTCAGTAGGGGTGTTCGATTCCTTTTCTTGGCGGATTGGCTTCTTTCCTTCCCTGTGATTTTCTTCTCACAAATGAACTTCTCCCCCTTCGGAAAAAGAAGATATTTCCCCCGTGATGTTTAACCTCTCAAAGAACTAATTTCATTCGAAGCCCGAACTCGGATGTGGAAGGTGATTTTTCTTTACTAATTTGTCACCTCGAAAGTTTTCAAGAACTAGCTTGTTAGCTGCTTAAAGAGTGAATTTTGTTGTCAAATCATTTGAAGAAGTTTATTGAGTTATCAGTCGAAGAATCTGATGTCTGTTTGAATTACTAGAAATTTACTGGCTATTTTGAAAAGCAGTAAACATTTGCGGAAAGAAACAACTTAGCCATTTTAAATCTGAATCATTGTGATTTTCTAAAGTAATGTTGTGTCTTCAAGGGTGACTTCTGAGCTGCAATATCAACAAGAAAAATATTAGTCGTGAATACAACTAGTAAAAAACTGGAAATCAGTCAAGTTGTGAATTGTACCATAAAACGTAAGATGATTTCGATGCACTAAACTGATGCGCAACATCATGTCGACTATTTAAATGTGCAATAGACTCTGAAACCAACAGATTTACCATCGTAAAAGGCCTAGTGCCCTCACCGCCTACAAGGAGGGCTTTTTTTCGAACTCTGAGTACGGCGGCAACCTGGGAGCGGGCAGCGGCTCCTTATAACAAACCGTACGGCCGTTCTAATGGTATCTGTGATGAATCTTCTGCACGGGGATCCCCACAGTCGATCGTGGGACCTCGCTGGGCCACCACCCCCACTTATCCATGCTGGGCGGCGGGAATAGCAGCCCCGCGCGGCCACACGGCCCAATCGACCGCGTCTCATCAGCGGTCGCCCTTTGCTATTCAAGAGCTGCTAGGCCTGGGCAACAGCGAGACGAGTTCCTTTCACCCGCAGGTCCCCCGGCGATGGGGGCCCATCCTTCACCGTACCAACCACGGCCCCACCAGCCCTCAGCCGCCCAATGTTTTCCAGATCCCAGCCGCATGTACTTTGGGCCGGCCTTCATGCCAAGCATGCACGGCATGACGGCACCCCCCATGCCAATGATGGGTTTCGACCAAGGTCCACCACAATCCCACCATGCCAGAACCGATGGAGGAGGTGAGTGCACATCATCATTCAAATATGGTTACTTAATAATGTATATTTGGATATTGTCACAGTTTAAGATACATAGCTTAAAAACACAATTTAAATAACGTGTTAGATTGTCAACATGTAAGATTGTTTTGTTTTGACAGTATTTTGTGTCTGTTGCCAGGTTTGCTGTTTATTTAAAAAAAAAACGTTATTTATGCATTACAAATATATTAAACTGTAATTTTTATTCAAAATTCATATACATTAAATATTTCTAAAATATCAACTATTTTTACCTATGAAATCGAAATTAATATTGTCTTTTCTATAATTTGAATGAAAACTGTCAAGCATAAACTTGACTAATGAGCAGTGTTTATGTTTATGTTTGAAAAGTTACTAATTTGAATATTGTATTGCATCAAAAAGCAAAGAATATTTTCACAATTCTTAGCCAATTATGTAATGCTTAAATTACATACATATTTAAATCTGATATGAAAACAATTTTCAGCAGAATTCATATTGCTTAAGACAAAATATTGTCTAATTTAAAACCTTGTCTACTTTGAAAGCCACATTACTACAGCAATTAAAATTCACTTTCAGAAGAAGCATTTCAATGTACATATATTTTTTTTCAAATACATTTAAAAATACTTGCAGCAGTGTACAATATTTTTTGTTTGTAAAATTTAAATAATAAAATTGTAGTTATTTAAAACTTTCAGTATTACAAAAAAAGATTTATCAAATATGAGCAAAAATTTGAGTTAATTTCGTCAGTTGTTTGATAAATAAGATTAATACACAAAAATTAGGTTTAATTGTTTATATTCAGTATTTATGATATATTCAAATAATTTTTGTTATAATAATTTTGAGGTATTTTATACAAAATATTATTTTCCCACTACACCACTTTAATTTGTATTTATCATGTCAATAGTATATCATTTTTAAGTTACCGTTTGCTTCCCAAATTTCATGGATATATAAAAATGATTCAAAAGGCACTTAAAAAATTTTTTTTTAGATGTAATAAATTTATCTCTTTTACAATAAAAAGATTATAAAAAAGATTCAATGGCAAATTATAAAATAAACGAGAAGTTAAATTTTATAATGAATTTAATTCGATAAAAGGAAATAAAATAGATGTATATAATAACAAATTATTAAAAAAAATATTCTTGTATTTTGAGTAATGCAGATGATAGTTAAAAAAGTTAGATCGAATAATTTTTGTTTCATTTTAAATTTAAAATTAAAAAGTAATATTTTGAAATATGTAATTACAAAATAATATGATTAGAATTTATTGTTAGCCTAAAAGCAACAATAAATACCTAAAACCTTAAAAGTTTTTTTAGATGCAAAATGAATTTTTATGATAAATAACAATTATATATTCAAAGCTATCATTTTCTACAATGAAATTATTCGATTTTATACAAAATTATCTCCATTTAGTTTGGAAAGTATTTCTTTTAATAGAATATAGTTTTAGGAGTTTGACTGTATTTACTATTAAATACAGACTATGAATACTGAATAAGTAAACAGTTCTGAAGAAATTTTAATGAAACAATTATAACACATGAAATCAAAATATTTATTTACGTAATTCAATCAACTAAATTCATTAATATTTAATTATGCAATTTAATGTTTTAATTATTGTGTATTAAATATGGCGTTTTTAAAATTTTAATTTATAGTTTTTTTCTGCTAACGAACATAAATATATAACGCAATTGTTTATAACAATACATCTGATTTATTGAAAAGTTGAGGGAATCTAAAAAAAATTACATGTCAACTTCCTTCTAACATTTTTAATGTTATTTTGTTTACATATCGGTCATCTTAAAAAATTGTATTTTGGGAAAACATTTCATAAATAAAATTGCCAATTCAATATTCATACGGTCTCTTTAATTTATTTAGTAATTTAATTAAATTACATTAGTCAATTGAATTAAAATCGGAACTAAATTACTGTATTATCAAATTTAGGATATTAGTATAATTGTTAAATGTTTGTTTTAAATATTAATATTGTTCACTTAGAGTTCTTAAAATTATTTTGTTGCCACCTTTAGAAAACAAATTTATGTTTACAATATTTCGAAATTTCTCTTTTGTCGTAATTATATCGTTTATTCGTAAAATTTTCGTATCGTTTTAAATATAATTTCATTAAAATTATATTTAAAACGAGAAAGGAAGATAAGAAGGTTAAAAAATTGTAATACATAAACATAATTTAAAATCATGTTTTAAAAAGTCAAAATAATCTAACATTGAATACAAAAATGAACCATTTTATGTATTTTATTACAGTATGAGTAAATGATAATACTTTTATAATACGTTTAAAATTCTAATTCATTTTTTTCAAACATAATTATTCATAAATTGACTGTATAAAAATAATTTGATCTGCTTAAATAAAACTATCAGTATGCTCTAAATGAGTAGTATTAATTTACGTACTCATACTATGACTGTGACCAATGTAATCAAACAAATGACAAACATATTTATAGCCAAAATTAGTATCAGTAGTGCCATTATTAGTATGCTTATTAGTATATCAGTATATCATTATTTATATTATTAGTATCAGTATGCTCTAAATGAGTGGTTTGCATGCTCAAGCTATAGTTGTGATTACCAATATAATCAAACAAATTACATATTTATAGACAAAATTAGTGAATAAAAATTTGTATTTTCATTTACTTATTTTGTCTATAAAGAATAAATTGTAAGAAAATTAGTAAAAGTTTTAGCGTATATTGAAGAATGATATAAGCATATAAATTTTAGCATCATAACAGTGTTTTCATCGTTAGACTAGACTATTTATCAATTTTGTTACATTTGGAAAGAGTGTCAGTTGAAAATTGGCTATTACAAAACTTAACTCACATTTCGCGTTATAATTTTTTTTTTTTCCTCATTGTTCGATAACAGAGATATTTTTTTAACTGAATAATAACTTCCAGAAATCTTTTTGATTTATCATAGTAAGAAAATCTTTGCTATCATACTGAAGTTCTTGAAATTGTGAAAAACAAACATTAAATTAAAATGCTTAAAAATGAATTGCTTGCTAATTTTATATAAATAAACAAATATTTTTCGAAATCTTATATAGCATACATAATAAACTTTAATACTTATACCATAATGTATTCACAATTTATATTTATGAAAAAGAACTAGGATATTAATGAATGAATTTTTGACAAACAAAATTTACGTGTATATGTATGTGATATAATAATAAAAAGATTATCACTTTATTTCACATCATTAAAACTAAATAACAATGCAGAGTTATTTAAAGAAACTTTTTAAAGTGATTATTTGGGTAATGCTCTGTTTAAATTAAAACATAATTTTTAAATTATGTTTTTAAATTATTGCTTAAATTATTCATACACATTTAAAATAATTTTTTTCAAAGTTATTATTTTTCTTATCAAGGAGGCAAAACAAAGTACAGACAGAAAGCTCTTAATTTCATAATTGTTACTTCTCATTATATATAGAGTATTTGAATCTCTAAAGAAATTATTGTATTCACAATTTTTACTAAGTTTGATAATGCTTTTCATCCAAGCTCTATTTGTTTTTTTTTTATCTCCGAAGGCACAAAATAAATAAATAAATAATACTTATTTAGTACTTGAGAGGTTATTCACATGTGCATTTATAAGCAATAAGTGACAGAGGAAATTCCAACAAAGGAATAAAATGGTAATATGGAATAAATTATCATACTTCAAATATTGTTATCAAATAGTGTTATTAAATTAATGTATATATTAAACACATTATTATTTAACAAATATGAGATTTTTTAATTTCATGTTATAAAGAAAGAAAAGATATATATAGAATTTTTAGCTTAAACTGTATAAAATGGAAATATGAATAGGCTGAAAATTTTATATTCCATAAGGACATTTTGTGTAGTGTACGTCTCAAAGACAAAAAAATTAAGATATTCTCTCTCTTCTTTGATTATTCCATCTTTAATTATATTTTATATCATTCGTATTTAGCAATATATAAAATAATTCATACAAAAAATTATTTAAATCTAATATGTTTTAAATACTATAACATATATATTAAATATACTTTTTCTTAATATGTTTTAAATATAAATAATTATGCTAACTTTAAAGAGAGATGATATATATTCTAAAAACCAAACAAATGAAAAAGTTAGTCAATTTGTCAGTCAAAGTTAGTCAGATATATTTGTAATAAAATATTTAAAAACATAGATTGAATATTTTAAAAAGAAATGATACAGTTAATTACATAAAGTAGACTAATTATTAATTGACAAACAGTTAATTGTTAATGGCATAATCTTAAATAATAAAGATTGCGTTTAATGGGAAAGTAAACTAATAATTATATTACGGAACTCAATAAGTTATAACGATAATAATTGAAACGCTAATCACTTTATACAAGAATTTTGAATTTTTCTCAAAATTTCAATTTTATTTTCAAATTTCATTCAACTGAATCAACTTTGTAAAATATTAGGAGCACAACAATTGCTTATTTTTGAAACATTTTCTTTGTAAACATAGTTTGGTATTATATAAATGTAACTAAATATTATATTTAAATTTGTTAATTATTTAAAAATTTAGTTGTTTTAATTAGAATACATTTAGCTAATTAAATTAATTAGCTTAGATTTAAATTTCAAAGAGTATTTTGGATTATGGGGAAGATCATTTTCAAATGACCATCTATTCTGAAATTTTTCAAAAATTTACATGCATTGACTACAATTTTTAATATTTAATTGAAACTCTTTTTGTAAAACATTTCAAGCACAATAATTGCTTATTTCTAAAACACCCTGTAGACATGGTTCGACATTTAATTTCGTTAATAAAAAATAAAATTGAATATTGCGAAATTGGAAATTAGTTAAAAAGTTATAGTTACACATTAAAAAAAATTACATTTCTCACAGCAACAATTATTCTTTATTAATAAATTTCTTTTTAAGAGCATATTGTAAAACTTTTTATCTGTAGGCTGTTATTGACTGCATATATTTTAATTAATTATAAAGATAATTTTAACAGTTAATTTTTTGCTACAATAAAACCAATTTTTGAGAGTTATAAAATACATTAAAATTTATAATTGCTAATAATTGCAAACTTAAAAAAAATAGGAAAATTAATTAAATGTTAATTTTATATAGCATAGAAGCAAAACAAACTACATAAGCAAATTCCGAGATTTAGGAGGAAAAACACTGACAATTTACTTAAACACTTGAGCAAATAAAGAAAATATATATGAGTTGTATTTAATATTTCTTCAAATTATAAGATAAAAAATAATATAACCCCAAAAATAATATAATATAAACCCTAAAATAATATAATATAACCCCAGAAATTATTTAATGGAAAGGTAAAAAAAATTTACATCATGAGATATAAAATTTCCGTATCTTTTTTCGATATACATGTACTTAACATATATTTCGATATACATGTAATCTTAACACTAGGGCCTGATGGCTGAGTGTCTGGCGCTCTGTACCACAGGTGCGAATTCCACTGGTGGCATGGGTGTTTACAGGGATTCCAATTAAAACTAGTATATAGATTCCAATTATAGCCATAGGTCCCTGTCTAATATGACTGTAGAAAGACAAACCAGGTGATTGGATGTAGATCTAACAAACCAAGCCCGTAAAATGAAAAAATCGAAATCAGTCAGTAGACAGGAGGCCCTGGCCCACCATGGATTGTTGAGCCAAATATAATAAGAATAGTCAATGAATGAATCTTAATATGAGTCAGTGAATGAATGAGTCTTAACACTAGTCAATAAATGAATTAATTTTAACACTAGTCACTTTTATATGAAGCAAAAATACAGAATTTGAAAATCTTTTTCGGTAAACATAACATAATATAATAGCTTAATAAGCAGCACTGGAAATAATTAATAAGAAACATAGGAAATAATAAAAAATATTTCATCATATAGTTCTATTGAACCGAAAGATCTATGTTTCCAAAGAATTTGCAAAGAAATATTTTTATTATCTGGATTTTAAAATGTGGATTATTCTTATTTCTTCAAATAAAGAATATGAAAATATATTCTGAAAATTCATAAGAAATTCTACTTGGTACAAACTATGGATTTTTTTCGGCATAATTTAATGGAAAATGCTTAAAAAGCATATTATGCTTCTGTTTATTGATTGGCCTGTTATAAATTATTGATTAAATAATGTTTGTGATAGATAGAATAGACGAAGAATTATTTATAAAAACAAGAAAAAAAAAAAAAAAAAGAACAAATGATTATAAAGAGAAAGTGATTGAAATACACAATTTAAATAAAGGTGGTAAGATTTCAAGTTGATAGAGATTTTTACAAGTAATTTTCATGTAACAGATAAGCTTTAAGAAAGATGATGGAATATGAAGATAAAAGAAATCATTCAATTATTTATTTAATCTTTAAAGTTAATTTAACCGTACCAAGAAAAAAAAAATGATCTAGAAATTTGTGATTTTTCAAAATCTGTTTTAAATCATTTTAGAGTTTTATATAAATATATATATATATATATATATATACATGTATAACATATATATATATATAGAGATAAATAACTCTAAAATGTTCTCATACTCTCTCATACAAAAATATAATCATAACTATTTTCGTTATGATGAAACACTATATTGTGCTTTTATTATAAAACAAACTTTAGACCAAATACAAGAATCAATTAACATTAAAAACATTTTTTAATTTACGCCTTCTATTTATGATTAAAATGAGCGAATTTTTATTTGAATTTTTTTTATTGCAATATTGAATTAAAAGTTTTGCTGTTTAAATATTTTAATGGGCTTAAATTTATTAATTTTTTTACAACGCAAAGTGTAATAATTTTTGTAAATAATCAGGAAAAGACATTTTTCTTATATTCCATGTCAACTATAACCAAATTGGAAATTTCAGATATCTTTACTGAGGTATAATATCATAAATTAATATTTTGAATAATAGTAATTTGAAATAAATAACAAAGGATATTTAAAAAAAAAAAAATTCTTCAAGTGTAGTAATCTAATTTACAAATTTAATTTAAAATAACAATTTAGAATATAGTATCGTAAAATCAAAATTAATTTAAATTCAATGAAACACTTTTCAAATTTTAATTAAAATTTTGTAATAAAATTGAAATATAAATATAATAATTTGAAATAATCATTTTAAAGAAATGTATTATTCATTGACAAAAATTAATTCTTAGAACGGTTAATTGCCACAATTAGTAATTAGTTATTAAAAATATTTTAAATAACAATATTTATATTCCTTCAGATATCTATAATTGCTATTTTAAATAAATAATATAATATCTAATTAATTATTCTTCACTAGCTCTATAAGTATAATGTATATTTAAAATTAAAACTACCACTCAGTTCTAAAGAAAGAGGAAGATATAGTATATATTTAAGGAATAATCTTTCTTCCAAATTAAAAAAAAAAAAAAAATGCTTAAAATGCTTTTCTACATAAATTGCTTTAAAGAAATAAATAACAATAAAGATCTTTCAACATTTTTAGTGTTTTAAAAATAATTAATATGAATACATTAATTAACTGATTAATATCAAACAATTTTACTAACCTTTGAAAGAATGTATAATGAATTTTTTCCTTTCTAAAAGAGCAAACGATATATATATATATTCTATAGTGTTGCCACTTATCGTTATCAAAATTATAACTAAATTAATTTTTTTCTCATTGTATTAAAAATATTTTATAATTATGTTAGTATAACAAATATATATATTAACGAAACAAGTATATACTACTAATCTAACATTTTATAATTACATGATTATTACGATAAATATATATTTAGATAATCTTCCATGCTTTCTTTAACTAATTTCACAAAATATAGTTTTACATTTTATTCTAAATTTACATGAATTTTTCTCTATTACATTTATTTTATCTTACATTATTTCCAACAAAATCAACTAATAAGTTGAACGTTATTCTCATTCTAAAATGAATTTAAAAATGTCTAAGAAATTAATAAAAAATGATTAGAAAAAAAGCAACCATATTCGATCAAACGATAAACTTGACTAACTTGACTAAGAAATAAAAAACAGCCTATTGTTACTTTAGATTGGCAATGGAATAAATATTTATGCAATGAAATGCATTTTAAAAATAATAATTTTTATTCATGTCATGCATTTAATTTATTTAATTAAATAAATTTATTAGACAAATTTTAAGCAAATATTGGTTGCTAGTTAATTAAATAAATATGTTAAAGAATTAATTAAAATTTAATTATTTTATAAACTATTGTAAAATGAAAATAAATTCAATAGCAAGTTTGTTTTATAAAGTTAATAGTATCGTATTCTTAAAAATAATTTGAAAAAGATCACATGAAAAGTTGTTTGTAAATGAATTTAATTTTCATTAACTTTTCATTTTACCAAATATAAGAAAAAATTTTTATAAAATATAAATGTTTGAATTATTTTTTTTTTCACAATTTTATGTCAAAGCAATGACAGAAAATTGTATATATTTCACTATTTAGGAGAAATTATTATTTGAAAATAAATATTAATTTTTTTTCTCAAATTCAAGGCCTATAAATTACAACAAAGGAAATATTTATTCTGATTTGGTTTGGTTTGCGACTGTACGGTCATTTTTTTGCACACTATAGACTAAACAGACCAGGACCTACAGATTAACGTGGATTCCGAACCACTAACAAACATCCATAGCACCGCCAGGATTCGAACCTGAAGCCTGTATATTTACTGCGTAGCAAGCCAAAAATTAATAAATAAATAGAGGAAAAATAATTGTATAAAATAAATAGAGTAAGATTTCTAAAAATCATACAAAAAATGAACCTAGAAAATTCACTAATTAGCAATTGTAGAAAAAAAAAAATAACACCAAATTTTCATATTTAATGTCAAACTAAATAAAGAATATAAGAAATTCAATAAAATAATCAATCAGAAAAAAATACTACATATTTTAATATTTCTAACATTCCATTAATATTATAATACCTTTGAAGTATTCTATTTAATTTCTTAGTATTCATAAATATCTAAATGGATTCTTAAATTTGTTTAATATTATTTACTAATCATAAACTTACAAATAAATATCTAATATGATAGTACAGGCTATTTTCCTTCTGTAATAAAATTCAAATGTATCGTTTTTAATACTTCTGTAATAAAATCTTTATAAGTTGTGAGCCAATGATTAAATCGTTTTACTTTATTCGAATTGAGAAAATATGATAGGAAAAATAAAACATTAAATAACTGCCAGTATTATTTTGATAAATAAATTTTTCCTTTTTGCTTTTTTAATCATCTGAATCAGTATATTAATTTTCTGTTATTATTTTTTGCGTTTAGCAGTATCTTTTTAAGACGTATTCAAACTATATATGCCGTTCAAATGATTTTACTACAATGTTGTAGTAAAATTGAGATGCATCGTTTTGTGATGCTTTTTCAAGAAAGTCGTAATAAACTTTGAGCTTATATTTAAATAATTTTCTCTATTTTAATTATAGTAATATGATGGCTAAAGTTAAACCTTAAATTATAATTGTCAGTACTATTTTTTTGAAAATTTTCTTTATCTTTCTTTCTTTTTTGTGTCATTTCTATTAGTATGTTAAATTTTTGTGTTTCTTTCATGTATCAATATCTTTATCAGACGGATAGAGGCTACATATATTTTTGATATTTGCTAGCTTATATTGATAGCTAAATCATTTGATGATAGACTGTAAATGTGTAGTAGATTTAGTATCATCAATGTGGCACTTTGGTTTGCCATATTGCAACCATTTGGTATACCTACAATTTGAAATGATCATGCATCATGCATCTCCTAAGGGTATCTGGGAGTTTTCCTGCTAAATCTCAACGTAAGATTCATAAAAGTATATAAAAGCATCATTTTTTTAAACCGTTATGCTTCGTATAATCCTTTCCTAACAAGGCCAAAAACACAAAAGGAGAAAAAGTATTTTTCTGCATTTTTTGATAGCTTTAGCTTTACTCAGAGTGTAATATGATGAAATTTACTTCCATTATGTTTCGAACATGCAAAAGTAAGACGTAAGGCGATTACTTATCAATATTTTTACTATCGTTAATAATCAATATCTTTATCAGACAGATACAGACTGTACATTTTGTTGGCATTTACCAGCTTGTATTGGCATCTAAACCTTTAGACTATAGATGACAAATATGTGGTAGATTTAGTATCCTCCCGTGTGTACCACGTTGCTCTTACCATAATACAACCATATAGTATACCCACAATTTGGAAAGATCACCCATACTTCTGGGAGTATTTGAGAATTTTCCTACTAGATCTCAACATAAGATTCTCACAATATATAAAAGCATCATTTTTTTAAAGTTGTTGTGCTTCGTATAATCATTTCATTTCAAGGCAAAAAAAAAAAAAAAACACCAAAGTATTTTTCTGCATTTTTTGATAGCTTTAGCTTTACTCAGAGTGTAATATGATGATATTTACTGTCATTATGTTTCGAACATGCAAAGACATAATGCAATTATTTATCAATATCTATAATAATCAATATCTTTATAAGACGGATACAGACTATATATGTTGTTGGCAATTGCCAGTCTGTATTGAAAGCTAAACCATTACACTATAGACGGCAAATATGTGGTAGATTTAGAATCATCTATAGATTTAGTATCACGTTGTGCTTGCCATATTACAACCGTGTAGTATACCCACAATTTGGAACGACCATCCATACTCCTTGGTATCTGGGAATTTTCCTACCAGCTCTAAATGTAAGATTCATACAATATATAAGACCACCATTTTTTTAAAGCCGTCATGTTTCGTATAATTCTTTCCTAGCAAGGCAAAAACACCAAGGGAGAAATTTTTTGATAGCTTTAAAGAGTAGCAAATTGTGCGTATACTATATTGTAATACGGCAAACATAATGAGGTGCAAACTGGGTGATATTAAATCTACTACATATTTGCCGTCTATAGTCTAACGGTTTAGCTTTACCTAGAGTGTAATATGATAAGATTTAGCTCCGTTATATGTAGAACATGTAAAAGTGAGACATAAGACGATCTCCTTATTATCTTCAAAATAATAAGATGAAATCTAAGTTTATATTTCAGTTTTAAATTTTTCTGTTTTACTCACATCCCTGCTTATGCCACATGAACAAATATACCAAATAACGAAATAATCAGAAAATTCGAATTTATTTTTCCTGGTTCATTATTATTTCAATACGTGTTTGACTTAGTAAAAACACTGTAAACTCCAATTGAAATCTTTGAATAAGAAAATAATATAAAGAAAATTGCAAGGCAGTCTGCAAAGTACATTTTTAAAAGTATTGGCACGGTATTTAGTGGTTTCTTTTAATTGTTCTTAATACAGTTAAATGCGTAAAAAATGTTTACTTCACATTTATTGATGGCACACTGCACAATAATTTTTATTTATTGTTTTAATTTTATGTATTTCATCTGTTTTGTTATATTTGATTAATGATTTGTTTGTATTTATTTTTATTTTATAACGTTTATTTTTTTATATGAGAAATTTCAAAATGTATTGCATAATTCTTTGCAGATGATTTATTATGTAAAGATATGATAATCAATTGAAGTAAGATTATTTAATTGGTTTAACATGTTTCCTTATTTTATTAAATTCTAATTTTCAATCTTCAAACCTCTTTAAAACTGAAGTTGCGAAAATGCATTGTTACTTATACATTACTTATACTTCGAATTTCTTTTACTGTATAAAGGAAGACTCCTTGATTACGAGAAAAAAAAAATATATGTATTTTATCTCACATGATAATTTTTTAATTTTTTGTTCTTTTTAGACATTTTTGCAGATTTATTTATTTATTTTTTTTAAAAGTTATTTTCTAATGATAAAAAAAAAAAAAAAGAATTAGAGTGGGAAAAAAGGAATTAAAAATGAAAATTACAATAATTATGGATAAACACATTTCTATTTTAAAAACCATATCATAAAAATTAACTTTTAAAATAAGAATTTCATTAGTCCAGTCGAAAATTTTTATGAAGCTATTCTACTAAACTATAATTACTTCTTCTTCTTTGTGGGTGCAACAGCTCCATGGTGGGCCAAGGATGTCTGCCTACTACTAGATTTCGATACAGGAGATGTTTTTCTTTTTTACGGGGTAGGGTTCTACAGTAAAATTGTACACAAAAGTACTACAGTACTACAAAAAGCTCTACAGTAATATTAGACAGGGACCAACTGTTTAAAATAGTTTGGTTTATCGCTCTACGATCATTTTGCGCACACTTTAAGATAATTTAAGATTCTACAGTAAGATCTACAGTCAATCGCTCTACGATCATTTTGTGCACACTTTAAGATAATTAGACCGGGACCAGTTTAACGTGGATTTCGAACCACCTACAAACATCCGTGGCATAGATGTTTCATTCATGGATGGCCAGGATTCGAACCTGAAGTCTGGGGTACCAATGACCACAGCGCAAGCTAACTGGCCATCAAGCTGCGTTTTTAAGCGGATTCCAAACCTCTACAACATCCATGGTACCGCCGTGATTCGAACCCGAACCCTGTGGCACCGAAAGCCAGAAAACTATAATTGCATTTAGGAAATGCAATGTGCCTTTACGTAACAAGGCTTAAAAAATCTCCTGTATTGGAGAAGTGATCCTTTTGAGTAATGATGTGTTTTCACAACTTTTTATTTTTCATTTTCACTTTTGTTCCCTTCATTACGCATGGGCAAATACAAAAATAAATTTTATTCATTTTCTTCTAGTAGAAAAGGACTTTGTGCTTTATGAGTTGATGTTTTTAAAATATTGTCGAAAGTTATTAAGATATTTTTTAAAAAAATGTCGTTGACGTACGCTATACAGCGCGGAGTTATATCTGCCCATTCATAATGAATTAGAAAATTTCGAATGGAGTACATTTTAAATATTTTTGTATCAATTTTTCGAATAGAAAAAAAAATCTGCCTTCATCGTCGAAGGTTTAAAATTTCTCAAGTTAGTTCACGGTGTTTGGCGAGAAAAACAACACCAAAGCCGGGCGATTCGCGCGTTTTTAATTCTGAAATCCAGTCCTTTGTGAGCGAGGATGATTGAGAAGAGCGTGTCACGTGGGGGACAACACCCACGATTAGCGTGATGAGCCGCGGCGGCCCCTGGGACCCTGCGATGTTCAAAGGGGGCGCCGGCACAATTACCTAAATGGCTTTTTGCTATTTAGTGAATACTTAATAGAGTGCGGCCAATCGCCCTGGTGATATTACACCCTGGGCGAACCGAGAACGTCACCAGGCGACGGGGACCGGATTGAAAAGTTCACAGGTTTCGCGAGATGCCTGTCTGAAAATTGAAACGCTTGGTGGACAGGCAAACTGATGCCAAAGAACTATTATAGTCAGAACATTCAAAATTGTAAGACTAATGGATGAGTGATGTTTGAAAATTAAATTAATGTGTTGTAAATTGCTTATGCTGCTTTTTTTTTTAAAATGGCATTTGGTATTTTCGACTGAGGTCATTCACTACAAAAGGACTCATTTGTGACATAATTCAGCATTCCCAAGTATTGCAAGGTCGATGGGTAGGAGATTTAGACGAGGGTTATTTTATGTCATAAGCATGAAAATATTTTATATAACATTCTTCTTAATTCACGTTATACCTAATGGCAGCTATTATGAAGATTGACGAACAGTTGAAAAAAAAAAATAATAAAAAATTTTAATAAAAAAAATTAAAAAAATCCAATAACAAAAATAGCAATAAAAAAAATCACGTGCAAAATGTACTTTCTTGAAAGTTTTATATTTGAGAAATATTACATACTAACAGAATGTTAGGTCATATTATCTATGTATCATATTATCCATATCATTATCTTTTCCATACATTCCTCAAATTATTTGCATTTATTTGGATACTATATTGCAATCTGCGTGTTTGAATCTTTTATTTTGGTTTGATAGCCAGCTCTCGGGGGTGGCACAGGTTTTGGGTTTCAGTCCCGGCGGTACCATGAACGTTTGTAGAGGTTCGGAATCCACTTTAAACCGTAGGTCCCGATCTAATATGACTATTGAGCTGACATCCTACTCCGTAAAAAGGAAACATCTCCTATCTCGAAATCTGCAGTAGGCAGACGGCCTTGGCCCACCATGGGGTTGTTGCTCCTATGATGATGAATCTTTTATTAGTTTGATCCTTTTATTCGATCAGTGAATGTATATGGCTTTAATAAACCCCTCTCCAGAAAATGCAATATATTCCTTTTAATTATTTTTTATATTGTTTTATATCTTGCATTTGCCCCTTTTATTTTATTTTATTTTTGCCCCTTAAAAATAAAAACATTCTGATGATTAGTTATTTAAGTCTTTTGCATTACATGTACATATTTCAGTCGAAGAAGACTACTATGTTTTCTCACATTTTGCCACATCAATTTATAATAAAACTTCAGGGGTAGATACTAGGATGGGGATTGCATTCTCAAACCGAGCACCCTCAGTTTTGAAAATCTTCGTTCTAAGGCCCTAAATGACCACTATATTTATTGTTAATTTTCACAATAACCCTATTTTTGAATAAAATTTGTAAAAAAAATAGAAATTCTTACTGGTTTTTTGGAGGAACATTAAACCTTACTTTTCTAAAGTAGCGTGCTATAATTCTGCAAGACATTAGGAATTTTAATATATTTTGGGTTAGTATAAAAAAAAATTGCAGAGTTAAAATCTTATTTGTTTTTAGTAATAATAATAATTTAAAATTTTTATTTGAATTAACAATAAATGGTTTTCAGGTGCAAAATTTATTTTCTAGAAAGTTTTCTATTTGAAAAATATCTCATACTAACAGAAGGTCCGGCCATAAGACGGATTCACTATCTTTTATCCTGATAACTTACCATACATTCTTCAGATTATTTATATTTATTTGGATACAGTATTGAAATTTGCGTGGCCTAATCTTTTCCCTAAAATTTATTTGTTCCAAAGTGAAGTTTAGCTTAAATTTTGCGAAATTTTTGTTGAGAATTCGGAAAAAATGTGTTCAATGTCCAGTTTGAAAAAAAAAAATGAATTATAATAACAAATTATAATAGTTACGGATAAATTTATTTTTATAATTTAAAATTTAATTTAATTTTTTTATCATAAAAATTAAATTATAAAATAAGAAGAATGCTATTAGTGTTTATATTATACAAATCTTCGTATTATGTAACAATTATGTTATAGTTATCAATAACTTATATTTTTCTTACCTTTTGTAAAACATTTGCAAATGGTAATTTTTAAGTGGTATCATTTTCTTTGTAGACAGGCATGTTTTTCAATAACGCAAAACATTTAAAAAATTTCATGGAATCATTTCAAATTAGACTCATTTAATAGATTTATCATATAAGTGATTTATTTTCAGAATGATACCTTCCTAAATACTACTTTTTAATTTCGTGAAGTTTCTATTTAAAGATAATTCAAGTATACAGTTCTATTCAAGATCAAATGTAGGTACTAGTCTATTGATACGCGGAGAAGATTTAGGACTTACCTCTGTATGCGTCCTTAATTTTCTCCAGATCTTTGGACTTATATGATGAACTATACTTATATATGAACTTTGGATTTATATATAAGTTTATATGACTTATCCAGATCTTTTAACCGGATATTTATCCCATGAGAAATAAGGAAAAATGATTAATCCATTCCAATGAAAAACAAATCATATTATTATTGGCATATTGTAGGGCTTATGTAAAATAATTTAAACAATACTTTAAACAAAATTACATAAAGCAGTTCGATGAAATATGTGAGTTAAGGAAAAATTACCAAATTAAATTTTCTCTTTTCTATCTCTTTTCCCTACTTGGACCAGTTGAGAATCACCAGATTTGACATTTACTAAAATTTGTCCTAAGAACTTTTCCTTTATCCTCAGCATGTCTGGCCAATCCAGTTAATGCCATTATGGCTTGTTCGAGGCTTTCTTGAAGTTTGCAACTTTTTTTATATCCATCCATTTAGCAATGGTGGACATGCGAATTGTATAACAAACAAAATTCTTCCGTATTGTAGGACATAAACTTATTCCATAGCAGACATAACAGAGTTAATACTATACATATAAATAATCTTATCAGCATAGATTGTGTTCGAAGAATTTCTAAAAATTTTACAAGGAAAATTTTTTTTGCAAAGCACTCACTATGAAGCTTGAATATCTTCTCAAACAGCCACCCCGTTTTCCAGGTTTCAGGTTTCTGAGGACAATGACAATGACTTGTACCTTTAGCTTAGACCTGGACAAAAATTGGGCAAACACAGCTACTACCTTTTTATTTTGAACTTATTCCGCATAGCAGACATAACCGAGTTACTACTATAAACAATCCTACCACCGTAGATTGTGTTCGAAGAATTTGCAAAAATTGTGCGGGGAAAATAATTTACAAAGGCTCAAAATCCCGACTAGATTCTCAAACAGTCTGCCACGTTTGCCATCGAATCTCAATTTCTGAGGACAATGACTCGTACCTTTAGCTTAGACTTGGACATAAGTCAGGCAAACACAGCTACTTGCACATTTTGTGCAATGAGCTGCTATGTGCTATGATGCATTACAATCACTTTTGCTATGTGCTTGTACTATGCACTTGTACTTGTGCAAGTGATTCCTTGAACCTACTTCTTAGCAGACATAACAGAGTTACTACTATATATATAAGCAAGAGTAGAGTACAAGAAGTCTTCAGTTGTATATAAACAATCTTACCAGAGTAAATTTGTTCGAAGAATTTGTAAAAATTTTACAAAAAAAAAAATTTACAAAACGCCCATTAGAAGCCTATTATATCTTATCAAACAGCCAGCCACGTTAGCCATCGAAACTCTATGTTTCTGAACACAATGTCTTGTACCTTTAGCTTAGACCTGGACACAAGCACAGCTATTGTGCATTTTTATTTTCGATGCAGATAAAATATAAATGGGTACATATTAACTAAATTTTTGTGTAGAATCGAATCTTCCACAGATACCAACACTTAATAAGTACATTTTTAAATACTTATTTCACATAAACTATATCTACCAACATTCTTGCAGCTAGTTTTATAATGTGCCATTTTTTTTTTAACCATCCATTACTTGCTATATCGTCATACACAATGACTGTAGAGTACTTTGTAGAGGTCATTTTATCTAACTATTTTTCAGTTGACGATAGTCACGGCAGACACCAGCACGTGCTGCAAGTGATGGGTGTTGGAATAAGACGGTGGTGGGGAGGACGAAAGCCTATTACAATTTTTCATTAGTCCGCGGAAATTTAATTACGTGGCCGGGCTCCACACGCGCTCCCCTTTTTACTTCCCTTCGCTCCCCCTAATCGACGGCCCGTCCATTGTTCCCCTCCACGCGCGAAATTAGGCGGGTTTTGCGCTTCTTATTTGTTTGTTTGCTTGCTTTTCCCTTCTCTTCTTTTTCCGTTTCACTTTTTTTCTTTTTTCTTTGGAGGAGATTTTAATAATGTTCCGCTGCGGTCGCGCCGAGTGTCAGAAGAAGTTAGGGGGCGTTCGAAGAAAAGAGTCGGGTAAGAGCTCCGCTCTAATCAGTGTCTGTTTAACACAGTAATTTCCCAAACTTATTCACCCCACCACCCTATTTTCCCCAAAAATTGACTCAGCGACCTTACAAATCTTTCTTTAAGCGGAAGAACAAAAAATATATAGTAAAAAAATTTGTGTCCTTTTATATATCTTAACGTCTATTTACATCTGTAAACACAGTAAACAAAAATGTTTAAATAAGAATACATTGAAATTTTAGAGTATAAAAATTATTGATCAAAATCAGTTCATCGCAAGGGCAATCGCATTACGTGTTAAAAATTAAAATAGAGAAGAAAAACATGAAAATAAAATTTACGAATAACATTAAAAGTGATTGTAATGCAAATGATGAGCAAGGTAAATTGCAATGAATGAATTAAGCATAGGTTAGTGAATAATATTCTTAAGAGTATAATTAATTCATTCATTCCTCTGATTTTCTTAAACGCCCCCTCCCCCTTTCCAATGCATTTGAGGCTACTATCACCCCCTTCATCGTTTTACTGCTCCCTAGAAAGCGGTATTGCCCACTTTGGGAACACGAGGGTGCATTATTATTTCCTAAGGCTCATTATGATGTGTATAGGGTTAAGACATTATATTCAAAGCATGTATTACCGGAATATGTGTTGCAAGAAAACTTTTATGGGGGTTATTGCTATCCCCATTTCTCCTTTTTAAATTAAAAATTAAGAATACTTTAATCCTACAGCCCGCTTGTCAATGAAGATAGTAGTCTAATAACCATCGAGTTTAATCGTTCTTCAAAGCTATGATTAAAACGCAAGGCAACAGCTAGAGTCTAATTTTTTTCTTATTATTGCTTAGTATTGTACATTACCACTGCGCACGTATATGGCCGAATTTACGGAACATAGAGATTTCCATTATCATAGATTAAATATTAAAAAAGTAAAATTTTATAAAAATTTTACAGAAAAACTAACTATTGGCGAAATTGGAATAATCTACTTGTAAGTCATATGGTTGTGTAATTATTTTATTATGTATGCAAAGAATGAAATAATAAAATTAATTTTTATACCAATTCGATGCGAAAAATATCCATTAATAAAAACAATTTAACAACATTATTTGTAATTTTGATTAGGAATTTTCAATGAATGAATATGTGCAATATATACATTTTTAACAATCATCAAAATTGTTAAAATGTCAAATTACAAGAAATCACTGTGCAAAAATTTTTGAAAATATTTAAAACTGTATAAGACATTATCGTAATAAATTCAATATAGTTACTATTTTTTAAACCGAAATAACATTGAAAATAAATCGTTCGCCAGATACTTTCACCAGCCACATGTTACGTCGATAGTCGTCGCGTCAGTCAGCAAAAACTTTTGTCACCTCGAAACAAAGACAAGTTTCATACAAGGGATTCCCACTTGTGGCGAAGTAATGGGCCCCCACGGTAGCCCCCATCACCGGAAAGGGACCCCCACCAACAGTTTGTTTGGAATAGAAAGGGCTGGAGGGTAATCTTACACGCCCCGAAAGACAGGGCTAAAAGAGATTATTTCTGGATGATTAGATTTAGAGTTAGGGGATTCTTTTCACAAAATCCAATCCCTCTTCAGATATGATGGCTCTTGCGATCGGTAACGGAATTCAATTTCGTTGGCTAGCTATTTTTAGTGTCCATCGAAAACAAATAAAATAAAAAAAAAAATAGAAATAGAAATGATAATAATAAAAAAAACACCCACATTCAAGGCGTTTTATTTTTGTAAGAATTTTGAGACAAATGTTGGCCATTTGACTATGTCCTTTGATTTTGGAACTTATCATTCATCGCTGTTGTAGGTAGTTACCAAGAATGGCGTTCTCACCTAATTTCAAGTGGTTGTGCTATTTTTTTATAAATGACAGACAGTTTTGTTACAAGTTTTGACAAAAGTATTCACTAAAGTAATCAGCACCAAAAAAAGCTGCTATACATAAAAGGCTGAATTATTTTTTTTTGTTTACTTGAATCATGATGATATTGGCGATTGATAACTAAATCTTTGAACTTTCATTTTAAAAGGTAGTCAATGCTTTCAAAAATTTATTTAACTAAGTTCAGATAAGGTAAATTGATTCTCAGCCACAAACCAACCAACTTCTCAGCTCTCAGAATTTTTATTAAAACTTCTAAATACAATAGGAAAGATAATTTCTAAAAAAAAAAGTCAACATTCTTTTCTATTTTAAAGCTTATCCATATATATGCTTTTAAGAGTGGGTGCAGAAACAAGTAAAGCTTATTGACTAATTTACTATAGGATTGAATTTCTGCATTTAATTTCTATTTGGTCATTTCTGAGTACCCTTTGGGAGTATCTTTGCATTGGCCGCTAATGGTAGTACTAATTTGAAGCGGAAACCTTCCAGGTAAACACGAAAACATCAAATTTAAATTCCTTAAAAACAAACGTTCATCTTGCTTAGTCCATGAACACGCAAAGCCTATTGACCACTTTTTACAATGGGATTGATTCTCTGCATTTAATTTCTTTTGGTCATTTTTGAGTATCCCCTTGGAAGTATCATTGCGCTCTTGGATAGTTTGAGATCCTTATGATACCAATGAAAACCTTTGAGGTAAAAAGTATTGTAACACAGTAATACTTCCCTTGGAAGTATCATTGTGTTCTTGGGTAGTTTGGGGTCCCTGGTGGTACTATTAATTTGAAGCGGAAACCTTTCAGGTAAATACGAAAACATAATTCGCTCCTTAACTTAAAATTTTGATCCCTTAAAACAAAAGTTTAGCCTGCTTAGTCCATGATTATTGACCACTTTACAATGGGATTGATTTTCTGCATTTAATTTTTTATTTGTGTATCCTTTGGAAGTATCATTGTGTTCTTAGGTAATTTGAGGTTCCTAGTGGTACGGAAAGCGGAAACCTTTCAGGTAAACACGAAAACACAATTCGCTTCCAAAACTTACAATTTAAATTCCTTAAAACGAAAGTTCAGCATGCGAATAGCCAGGTCTTTCAAATCCCTTAGCAATATTATTACAGTAAAGCGATATATTATTACCTTCGCAATATACAATTTTCCTTAGTTAGAGAAGGAGAAAATGAAGAAATTGGCTTTTATTTTTCCAACAACCTACAAATATAGCACTTGATTAAATAACCTTCCCAGTGCCCAACTAATTTCCCAAAGAACAGCGCAGTTAATCTAGAATTTCGGGACATTCATCTCGCTAACAAATCCTTTGTTTCCCCTAAATAGCTTTTTGAGCGCACACTTTTTCTCGCCAACCTATAACTCATTCCCGCAAACTGGGCACATTAGCGCTCTGGAGCACCATCTTGTGAGACTTTAGCCCAAGCCTTCATCATCATCAGTTAATTCAGGCGAGGACCTGACAGGCGAGACGAATTGATGCAATTAAGTCGTACAGGGCTTACTTTTCCACTGTTGCTTAATTATTCGCATTGTTTCGCCTTAATTACCGAGAAATCTGACAAGGTTCTGGAGGAACGTAAATTAACTGCCCGACAACTATTTTCGCACTTTTGGCCCGGCCGCCTCCTTTCCCCCTCGCATTCCGGGCGTCTTCATATTTCACCGGTTTCCCTGTCCTCCCGCTCATTGTTTGTGCCGGAACAATGCGAGTCTGCCCGCATTAACGCCCGTCCCTGCCGCCAGTGGGCGCCTTAATGAAACAAAAGCGTCGTTGCCAGTCGGGCCTAATATAACTAATGATCTGGTTGACATGTTAAGAAGACTAATTTTTTACGGGACTTCGGGTTGAATTGTTTTTGTGTAATGGATAGGATGATGGGTTTGCACATTAATGCTTGATTAGCTTGTTGGGCGCGCTGATGGTATCGGGGAGTGATTCGACTTCATTTTTAAATTTAATAGTTTAGGTTTAAGTAAAAGATTGATTCAATACACTTTAAAAATATCGATTCTTTTAAAATATCGACCATCGTATTCCTACAGTCATTCAAAAATATTAAAACAATTACAATGCCTCTAAATGCTGTTATAAGTAAATGCTCATGACTGGAACGTTTACTTTCTTAAATACAGTTTACATTTTACTGCAATCATACAAAATCTATAAGTAGTCGATTTTCATGATGTAACTTACATTTGTAATTCTAAATTAATTTTAAAAACTTTTTTCAACTGTTCAAAAACATTTTTTTTTCTTTTACCAGATCAGTTGGATATATTACAAAATCTAGCTTTATTTAACTTACTATTAATACAAATTAAAATATGGTTGGTCTGAAAATTTTTCAAAAATTACTTTTGCATTCTTTAAAATTTCTTCGAAGCATTAAGTTATTCGAAGTGATACTCACGAACATAATATGTTATAACTAATAAAAACTTTCAATTTAAATGAAAATATTTTTTTTTAAAATTTTCTTTTTTTTTTTTCTTTCTTTTCCTTTCTTTTTTTCTTTTCCTTTTTTTTTTTTTTTTTTTTGAAAAATCTATAAAACTTTGAAACAATATTTTCCCTTTATTTGGCAAAATTGATTAATTATTAAACATAATAATTCTAATGATTATAATATAAATTATAAATTTATGCTGTCCTTAAATATATAAATTATACAAATAAACATTACTACAATATAAATATAATTACAATAGCAAGTTTACAGGACAACAGATATCATTAAAAATAAGTACAAAGAACAAGTTAGAAACAAATGACATCAGTTAATCCATCCACATAAGTCTGGCAACCCAATAACGAAAGAAACAGGAGGCAGTGCAGAACAGGAAGCAAGGTGAGACATATCCATTTCTTCCTGGTTATCTTCAGGAGACAGAGAGAGTCAGGAGTGAAAGTACTTGGTCAATCGTGACCACAGAAAAGCTGTATATATTATATATAATATATATATATATATATATATATATATACAGGAAACAATATATATATATATACAGGAAGCAAGTTTATATATATATATATTGATAATAGCATTGATATCCATAAAATGTGATCAATATTATATTATGGTTTTTAGTACGGTTTCTGATCTTGAAAATACGTACAGAAAGCTTACAATATGGTTGAAATATATATTGATACTTTCTTTGTATTGAAAGTTTACAATATGGCTGACTGTACTATTCACACAAAAAACTGTTGTCATTATTCACAAGTAAATAATTTCAAATTTTTTTTTGCTACTTAATTTTATATGGATTTTTCATTTTAAATAATTTCATAATGGCGACAGGTTCAGTAACAAATCCTGAATCTGTTAGTTATATATAAGTTAAAATTAGTTACTACAAAAATTAAAAATTGGGAAAAAAAATGGAAGGTTATATAGTTAGGACATTAAACTAAAGCATTCATCGTAAATGAAGAGGGATGAAACAAATGTTATAAAGCAAATGCATTTTATATGATTTTTCTTAATACGAACATTAAATATAAGCTTTTATTTACAAATGAAGTAAGATACATACTGCATTTCTATATTAATGTTAGATATAAAAAATGAGATCAATTTTGCTATTTGCAAAAATTATATTATGTAATGAAGGTGAGTATTCTAATTAATCGTTCCTTCAAGAAACTTAAAGCCTTCAAACTAACATTAGCGTAGAAAAAAAAAAAAACGAACATTAAAATCTAAACATAAAAATTAATATACAAATAACAAAACTAATATTAAAACATCTAATTGCCAAATTTCAATACCTCAACTTTGAAATCTTTTGAACAATAATTTTCAATCCTTGAAATCTTTTGCATGGATGTTTGTTGGTGGTTCGGAATCTACGTTAAACAATAGGTCCCGGTATAATTAACCTAAGCGTTAAAAAATAGCCATAGAACAACAAGCCAAACCAAAAATTTGAATAATAGACAGAAATGCACAAATTGCAATTGATGGAATTAACTAAAATATAGTATACATGCCATTAAATGTGTCATTTTCTGCCCTACGAGTATAACAATTATTTACAATCTGTGTTAAATCAATTAAGATTTAAGATCACAAACCTATTAAGATTTATAAATGGACTTTGAAAAAAAAAATTGGAGGGGGTGAATAACATTTAATGTCTTCCAATTAAAAACTTAATGGTTCGATATTAATTCCTCTGAAATATTTTGAAAATTTGTTTTTTTTTTTTTTCTATTACAAATGACACTTTGTTCATTTGAAAATTACCACGGTCATAGATGGAACAGGATTGTGGCCTTAAGCCAGAATTACATTATACCCATGTATGGAAGGAAGAATTCTTTCTCAAAAAGTTTTACGTAAGGCAAATGCACACTGCTAGTACAATAAAAAAAAAAGATCTACCCAATTTTTATGTTAGCCTTCACAGACATGCATATTTACAAGCCAAATCGAAACCAGCTTATTTCCAAAGTGTCCTGACATTCACGTCAAACCTACTTTACTATCCTGAAAATTTCCTGGTAGAAAAACGTGCCCGAACAAAGTTAGTAGGCCTAAAGGTTAAAAAAAAAAAAAAAAAAAAAAAAAAAATGGAGAGAAAGGACAAAATCTCCCCATGTTTCTTTAATCTGAAGAAGTGAAGGGGTTTTTGCAAATTGGCTTTCTGGCTGCTGTGTGTTTTGTGATGCAAAGTAGCGGTTTCGCGCCGCATTGGGGTGAAAAAATTGGATGGCTTTTTTGCTTTAGGTGAAACCCGTCCAAATTTAATTTAAAGTGGGCTTTCTTTTCCCACAAGAAGGGCATTTGCATGTTTGGAAAAAAGCGCTGATCGTTTATCTTGTGACACGACTCTAATAGGGAGTTAATCCCGTCTTTTGTGACGACTTTTTCCCCTCGCTTCGCCAAACAATAAATATTGTTTTGCTTGCAAAAGCTTGAATTACCGATGTTTTAAAGTAATCTTTTTTCCCTTAAAAAGGACTAGGACATTTCGGATTATTTTCCTTTAGTAATCTTAAAAAAAAAAAATTTCACTGAATTGTTCCAATTACAAATATCTACTTTAAATTTGTATATGGATTGACTATTGAAGTATTTAGCTTCAGAAAACAAATACACTGTAAACAATAAGAGTATTGTTGACTGCGAGTTTATTGAGAGAGTCACATATCAATGAAATCAACATAGTAAATATGCAGCTTAAAATAGTTACAAGCGGCCTGATGGTCAATTGGCTATCGCTATGACCATTGGTACCACAATCTTCAGATTCGACGGAATGGATGTTTGTTAGTGGTTCGGAATCATGTTCAACTGTAGATTCCGATCTAATTAAAATGTGCAAAAAAAATGTCAATAGAGGACAAACCAAATCAAAAAAGGTACAATAGCAAAAGTTATATGAGAGACCCAATGAAGATTTGATCATTAGTCAGAATCAAACATAAAATGATCTTCAGAAAAGATTTTTGGTTCGGTGTAGATCTTCTTAAAAAGGGCAGACTGATACGGTATTAGCAAAATTTTTCATTGTTATCGGCTGATTAATTGTTTTTTCTTTTATAGGTAAAATAAATATAAGTTGGTTATCCTTAGAAAAAAACATAATATTTACATTGAATCTACCAAAAATCTTAGTGCTGAATGAATTTCTGAGATTGAAAGAAACATTGGATAGTCATGATAGAATGAAGTCAAATATCAGAGATTCGAAAAAAACATTGGATAGTCACGATAGAATAAAGTCTAATATCAGAGATTGGAAAAAACCGTGGATAGTCATGATAAAAATGAAACATTTGAATGTCTTTTACATTAATGGGGTTTAAATTGTTTATTATGGTAGTTAATCTGAAAGTTAATTATCTCATAAAGAAACAAAAACTTTTTTGTTAAATTTTCCAAATAATTTCAGAGAAAAGTTTTAAATGTTTTTTCACTCGAAATGGTAAAATAAAAATGTAAAAAAAAAAAAAATGTCCATGAAAGAATTTATGATATTCTTTAGAAATTGTAAAAGGGGCGATCTCTTCCAAAAAATTATTTTCTTTTATTATTTGTATAATAGTTTAATTCTAGAGTTTGTATAGAATAAAAAAATCTAGAGGATTTAACATTATAATCATCATTATATCCTGATTTCTATTGTATTCTAGCTTTTACATTTCCATATGATCTTGTTCAAAATTGTTTCTTCAAATGCTTGAATCATAATAGAAACAAGTAGATAAATATAGAAAAATAAGTTAGGCTTATTATTTTTTTATAACATAAATCATAAACATACACATATTAAATAAAACATATACATAGCATGTATATGTTTTATTTATCTGCGCATATGCTACATCTGTCTGCTTTTAAGGACTATCCCAATTATGTAAACATTATTTACAGGGAAATAGTTTTTTTCATTGTATAATATATATAATATTTATTTATTAATTAATAATTAACGTTAAGTCTAATATAAATTTATCGGTAATATTGGGTCTAATAAATTAATGTGTAAAATTTTTAACAAATAAATTTAATTTCATTTTGAAAGAATACTGAACTTTTAAACTTCTTCATAATCGGTCAAGATCCATTTGTTCTCCAGGTATAACTGTAATTTTTTTTTTTAAAAATTTATCATAATATTTAAATCATAAACCGAATTCTCATATAACAAATTTTCTTCTGTACCAGTTTTCCATTGCCATACTTCAAAATGACTTAATCATTGTATTGTCTTATACATTCTAAAGAAACGAGATAAAAATCATATAATTGAGAAAAGAGATGATTTTTTTAAATAAAAATAATGATGCATACGAATCATTAATAAAATAAAATAATGACATATACGATGCAGATTAAGGTCTTCATTCAATCGAGGATCATAGATACATTATTACGGCAGCATCATTTCTATATACTAACATTGTCTCCAATGTAGCAAGAAAATAATAATTTTTTTTTATTTATTATTTTTAAGATTAATTTATTAAGAAAATTAGATATTAAAAAAAAATTGAGACCTAAAACCCAATTAATGTTAACATGGCATACTTAGTTTCGCTAGTTAAAGCACTTCTCAAAAATATAGCAGTGCATAATCCTTGAAACAGCAAAACTTATTCGTTAAAAAATTCCACGTTTATAAATTTATAAATAGAAGTATTCTTTATGTAATTTTTATGCTAAAAAACAATTAAATGGTAACAAAATAAAAGGATTATTTATTGAAGGCACATATGTTTAAAATTACAAATAAATTCACTAAATAGTTATTTATTCACACTTTTATTATATAAATAGTTTATAGTTTGGAGAAATAACGTTAAAATAGAACTTATATTTACATTTCAAGAGATTCTTGAGCAGTTTAATATCTTGGTTTGTTCTTAATTTGATTTGAATAACCACAAGTGAATACATTCCTTCCATTGGCGATATTTTTTTAATTCAATTACTCAGATAACTTTGAAAGGAAATCAATATTTATGCAAATTAATATTTATTGATAATCCAATTTTTACTCATACTATTGATATAACATCCATCTAAAATGTTAAATGGATTGGTGTATTATTATCCTTCTCCCAATATACTTCCAATCATATTATATTTACATTGCTGAATAAATAAAAATATAAGAGAAAAAGAGTACTGAGCTTTTTTTTGCTTGTATTCTTTTTAATAAATGTAAATAATAAATTGTAATTATCGATTAAATGATAATGATTAACTTTAATACTGATTAATTATTCAAAATAAAATAAACTTTAATGTTTTAATAATAATAAATGACTAAGATGATTAAAACTGAAGATGATAATGATTAATTAATTATTCAAAATAAAATAAAATAATCAATGATTCAAAATAAAATAATAATTTCAAAATAAAATAATAATTAAGTATTTAATGATTCAAAATAAAATAATAATTAAGTATTCAATGATTCAAAATGAAAACTTCTGATTCGATTCTTTATTGATAATGATTCAAAATAAAATAATGATAATGATGAATCTCAAAATAATGATAATGGTTAAGGATTCAAAATAAAATAATAATAAGGATGAATGATTCAAATAATTAAATTTAATGATTCAAAAAATGCTTCAAAATAAAATATTAATTATGATTAATGCTTCAAAAATGTTCCAAAATAAAATAATAGTAATGATTAATGATTCAAAATAAAATAATTATAATGATTAAGGATTCAAAATAAAATAAAAAGTATTTAAATATGGCGATTGTTTTGAAAAAGATTTCCTGTATAAGATTTATTATTTGCTTCTACTCAATGAGTTTTACTTTAAACAAACTAGCAACTGAACCTTCGAAGGACATGAAAACATCTGCTCACGACACTGCAACAACATGACTACAAATACTCCTCTCAAAAATATTCCTTTACAAAGCAAACAACCCATAGTTCAACATCGTAAACAAAACAAGACTAGGCGCATTCTTATTTATTTATTTTATATATATATATATATAAATATTCCTTCTGCTGTTCCTCTCCTTAACCCCCAGTTTACCGATCCGACTCGCAGGAAGCTGTAAAGGAAATCAATTTATTGAAGTATTTGACCAAAGGATGCCAATCAGCTCCTTGCCATTGCCTTGTAGAGCGCGCAAGATTCAATCTCCTTGTGGGTTATTGCGTTGCCAGGCGAGGCGGCCACTCAGCGGCTTGTTTGCGATTCCGAGGGGAAATTTGCGCCACGCGGAATGGCAACAGCAGTGCATTTTTAAAAAAGAAGGAAAAGATTTGCATGGCTTCCGGGAACAAAACAGCTTTTCGAAACCTTTTAAAAATGATTTTTATTTCCTGATGCCCTTTTTTTTTAAAAAAGAAAATAAGAATTGTGTTTTGCGTTTCTTGATTTTGCCTTGTTAACCTCGTTTTTTATTTTGCAAGTAGGTGGTGTTTTGCTAGGATAAAAGGCAATTTTTGATATTTTCCGGAGGTTGATGCCTTTTAAAAATACTTATTCTTGTAATTCGAAAGATGAGTCTTTTTTAAGACTGGTTCTGATGATTTTGAATAAAAAGACGTATCATTTTATCAATATATCACGAGGAAAATTAAATCGATATAGAATTTAATTTATTTTTTTCGGATTATAAATAATTCTCTTCTCCTTAAAAAGCTTTTATATTTTTGATAATTGTAACTTTGGGGGTTTAAGATCTGAACAGTTCATATTAAACTTTTGACAGAATAGAAAAATCTGGCAAAAAAGTTCTAAAAATGAATGCAAGGTTATAGTATTAATTATACCATTAAATATTTTCGGTTATACTATTAATTTTAGTATTATATAATAAGGGGGGAACCAAATATTCTTGCTGGCCACTTTGAAAATGCATCATAACTCTGCGAGTCGCATATAAAATTATATATCCCCATACTAGATTTAGACCCACTATAGACATTTTTTTGGAGTGAAAAATTGAAACATGATGAGTTATTAGAGAGTTTTTGCATACCGTATTTTTATAGTCCGATATTTTTTTATCGTTCGATATATTTTTTTTGTTAATTGCCAGATATTAAACTCTATAAGCAAAATAATAAACAATTTTGTGTTGGTCTGTTTTTAAAAGCAGTGAAGTACAAATTAAAAGAGTGCTAATTTTTTTGAAAAAGTGCAGATAAATAATTTTTATTTATAACAATTTTTATTTCTTAAATGGTAAAAAAATTAAAATAATAAATATATTCTTGATAAAATATATATAGAAATTTAAAGATAATATAAAAACTTTTTGAAAAATTCATAAATATTACTGAGAAGTATTTTATTGGCACAAAAAAATCTTCCAAAGTTAAAGAACAAAAATAGATAGTTATGTTATTAAAAAAAAAATTTAACTTTTTGTTGTTATTAAATTAATGTTACACTGTAAAAAAAAAATTAACCACTTTTATTAATTTCCAGATATTAAACTCAATAAGTAAAAAATAATTTTGTGTTGGTTAGTTTTTTAAAAAAAAAAAATGAAGTTCGAATTAAAAGAATGCTAATTGTTTGAAAATGTGCAAGTAAATAATTTTTATTAATAACAATTTTTATTTCTTAAATGGTAAAAATATAAATAATAAATAAATTTTGATAAAATATGAATAGTAATTCAAATATAACATAAAAAATCTTTTGCATAAAAATTGAAATTCATGCTTAAAAAAATTATTTTCGAATTCTTCGAAATAAATTAAATCATTTCCACCGATTAATCATTTAATTAATCGTTTCATCAAATTAAATCGTTTGTTCCCCCAAGAATAATATTTTTATTCAAACAAATTTAATTTGGAATTTTATAATATTCCAAAAACAATGCGAGATAAAGTGAGTTAAAAAGGAATGAGATAAAGAAAAATGAAATGATTTGTTTTTAAATTTGCATCATAAATTTTCAGATGTCCAGAAATATTTACTTTTGATTGGTAAGTTCTAATTTTATTTGTCAAGTTTTTATATATTTATTTTTGTTTTGTTTCGAGAATGTTCGTAGTTAACACTTTCAAAGCATTTAACAAATTTCAGAAGAAAAAAAAATGTAAATTATATTGAGTACATTGCTTTTAGAAAATAATTTATGCAATTCATGTAATTTATTTAATAATTAAGTTCATTCGAGATGTTTTTAATATTTCGTTCACTAAAAAGAAAAACTCTTTTTATTAATCTCCTATTAATAAACATATAAGTATAAAGTAATTCATGGTATTAGGTTTTCATAAGAATGGTTATTCTACTTTGTATAAATATAATAAAATTTGTATCTTAGTTTTTCTAAATTATTATTTTATATTTTTCTAACTTAATTTGCAATCTTGAATATCAAATAAATAATCTGATGAGAAGTGAAAATCTATGCGTAGAAATCGCTGTTGTTTTGTTGATTATTTACATTTATTAATATTAATCAAATGAAACAAAATTTTATTTTGAAATTTCAAAGGATGGAAACTTTAAATTGCTATTGGAAATAAATGCTTTGTTTCATTTTTTGAAAACTGTTTCCTCAATTAATTATACATTATAATTTTTTGTTTCTAAAGAACAGGAGAAAAATTTAAACACTGGATATCAATTATAGTAAATAAAATTTTATAAAAAAAAAAGCATAATAGCTTAGTTAATATCGAATATTTTTGACTAAATAATATAATTGTATAATTATTCTCAAAATTCACATTAAACGATAAAATTTTTTTATATAAAGTATTTATTTTTATGTAATGTAAGTAATTACCAAGAAATTCAAAAGCAATCTCAAAAAGTCAATGGAAAAATCAATTCAAAAATCAGGAAATGGCCAATATTTTTATAAATTAGTATTTTATAGGATATCCTTTAGCATTCACAGCTGGCTTAAACGCTTTAGCAATAAATGTACAAGAGTTTTTAGATTTCTGCAGCAACATGCTGCTTTATTCTTCTAACATCACTTATTTCAGTTCATATTTCAATTTCCTTTTTTTTAAACTCAAATCTCTCCAAATATATTCTGTGAGATTGAAATCTGATGGTTAAGGTGGTGTTTAGACTTTAGGACAGACCCAAATACGAAAATTGAGAAGAAATGTTTAAGATCATTATTTTTTCCAGTATCCAAATTTTGGTTGCCTACTTTAGTTATTTTTAAAATATTTAACTAAAATAAGTGATATACTAGACCATCAATAAATAATAAATTTCCTAATTCTGATGCAAACATTCTCTAAACCACAAGGACACCTACAACTCCAAGCACCACTATTCCAACTCCATTATCTGGATTAAGATCTTTATTATTTTTTCGAACCAGTATACGAAAATCAGAGCCGAAAATTTTGCTTTCATCAATGAATAACGATATCATTTCATCAATGATATCATTCCAGTGGACTTTTTATGAAGGTATTCGTAAACGCCTTTTTGATTTTTGCACTCACATAAAAATTTCTTCTCGTAGAATGCCTCTGTAACTCAACAAAATGGATTACTCATAAGAAAGTTTCATGGAAAACTGGCTAAAAAAAAATATAGACTGTAAAAAGTTTTCCAGTACTTAGATTTATTTTATAATTTTTTTTTTTAACAAACAGTTGTTTATACCGAGTACACTTCGATAGACGACTACAGTTTTTTTTTAAATTCAAATTTGTTCTTTGAAACACTTTATGATAAGAAAAATAGTTAAATGTGCTAGTTACAACAATTTTAGTAACATTTTATGATACATTTGATTTATAATTAAATATAATAAGCTTTTGAACACCATTCATTGTTTATTTATGAAATCCAAATATATTTTAAAAATGGAAATTTTTTTTCCGAAATTAAGAATAAAATCAAAAGATGTATTTAAAATTACTATCAACAATTAAAAAAATGGCTGTCAATATTTTAATTCTTAAATTTATCTAAAAATATTGTGTCCATTGACTTTTTGTAGTGTGTTTTTCTCTATTTATCTCTATTTATTTTTTTCAAAATAAATAAATATTCTTAAAAAAGTAATAAATATAGATTTCTCCAAATATAGTTTGCCATAAAAAATTCTTATGAAATTTTTTTAAAATTTAACACAACATATTTTTTCTTGAAAATTCCTAAATGTCCAATAATTTATGGGAGCCTTCATACATTAGGGGAAAAATTTATGTTAGAGTAAACAATAAGATATAGTTTGATTTTACAATTAAAAAATAATAATCGTTTACCAAGAATCACTGCAAAGTGATTTAAATCAAAAAATCGTTAATTAAAGTCTTTTATCAGAAGATTGCGATTTCTGTAATGGAATAACAATGACAAAAAATTCATTAGGTTATACGCATTAATTTGTAATAATTACTTAGTTTCTAAGTTTTAAAATTTTATATTGCTAGAATTTTCTTCAATTGATGAAAAATAATTTTTTCCAGTTGTTAAATATTACTTTAATCGTTTTGAAATTGTATTTACAATTGGTTGGTATACTTATTATGCAGCGATGTGTTTAAATAGAATGAATTTGTTCTTTTAATTTAAATTTTAAAATTATAATAATTCAATAATTTTTTTCTTTTAAAATTGCAAAAATGGCAATTAAAATTGTGTCAATTGTGACTAAATATTCAAGTTCTCTATCTCAATTTTAAATAACTGATATGTTATAAAAAAACTAATATAAAAATTTCTCATCTATTTTTTCGCACCTAATACAGTGAATAAGAATATTTCTTAAAATGAGGTGACACAAATTTTGCTATTGAAGAAAAAAATTCTCTGAGTTCTCTTAGATTTCTATTGATATACGTTCTTCTGTAGCTATTTTACTGTTATTATTTCGAGGGACGAGCGTAAAATGAATTATTCTTTAGAAACACGCCTAGAGCACCCTGTTAAAGCATATCCTCTATTTTTTGTTGAAATTGTGCTGATTTTACCGTACAATAACACGCCCAACGGACCTCACAAGAACAATTCACGCCCCAGCTGGATGCAATATTTTGTTTTCTAGTTGTTGCTATCTTTGCAAAAACTACTATTTTTACTATATGAAGATCAAATTTATAATAAAAAAATTATTAAAGTCAGAAATCATTTTGAAACAGTTATATTTTATGATTATTTCTATAAACGCTTTTATTTAAAGCATAAAATATGTTCTTTTGTGCAAAAAGCATTTAATTATAGATATTGATTATTCACAAAGGAAATTTTATTTGTATTTATTCTTGTTTTATAATAAAAATGATAATTGTTCAAGAATCCTCGCAAAGTATTATTATCAATTAAAGGTATGTTTTTATCAATTGAAACAATAAATTTTCTATAAAAATTATATTATATTAATAGAATAATTATAAATTATATTATATTAAAATTTAATATAATATTTAGCCGAGTAAGGTTTTACATTCTTTTAAAAATTGTCATAGAATAATAATTTTTATTCTGTTTAAATTTATACTTCTCTGTTATGGAGTTTTTATGTATTTTCTATAAAATTAATATTAATTCGATTAATTCAAACTAAAAACAAAATTATTATTTTAAGAAATTATAATTAAATTAATTATTTTTATTAAATAATTTTTTTCAAAAGTAAGATTTATTGTTATTTAAATCTCTGTTTAAAAAAATTACAAAAATTAATAGTCAGATATAATCATAAATAAGCGATTTAGTCTAGAATATGTGATACGGGAAAAGTAACATTATATTTATCATTTAAAAGAGTAACTAATTTTTTAAATGAACTGAAACATAGTTTAATTTGGAATTTTAAATATAAATAACTTACATAATTTTTTCAACTATCCACAGTTTTTATTTTTTGAATGAAATTATTTTCCTGTTCTTTGAAATATATATGTACAAAGAGATATTCAATTTTCTTTATTTAAAAATATATGAATTTTTATTTTTTTGTTTTAATAAATAATTAGCAAATTGTATCATTTAAATGCTAATAAATTTATTATGAATCAGTGTAAGTGACTTTATGATGAATAATGAACCATTGATAACAATTCACACTTTATTTTGAAGTTATGCAAACTATTTCCAGAACTATTAGGTTCAAGAGCATCAGAATATTTTTCTAAATGAGATTTAGTAATAATAAAAATTCTTTTCTTTACAGTAAAATAATTTCTTTTAAAAACATTACATTAATTCTAAAAATAGAACTTGTAATCCCTCCGCTAGTATAAATGTGATGCTATATAATAATCTTGGAAACATTTCTTTATCGGTTTGCTGACATGCATATTTTTTATTATAATCAAATGATTTTTGCTGGAGAGCCGAACCGTTTTTCCTGATAGCTATTTCGAAGAACGCAATTTGCCAAAGTAGGACGCATCAGACTGTCTTTCCGAACCTTCAACAACATCATTATGCAACAATATCTCGTCCATGACTTCATGCCATTGGACAAATTTCAACTCACAATCTTGTTTTTGCATTCATCTTTAGCGATACACACAAATTTGTTTGTGGATCAATATTTATGAAGCTGCTTTAGCATCGGATCAGGGAAAAAAAGGTTTTGCACAGCCCTATCTGTAGCTCTGTCGTTACACAGTCGGTGGACTTCGAATTCGCATATTTTTTCTTGCCATTTGTTTATTCTATGCTCGAGTGGTCTAAGGAGTTGTAAGCCAAATACATCAAGTTTCGTTTTGTGCCTGGTGCAGTCTGGTTGCAATGCATGCATGAATATTCTTGTGACAGGCATCATCTTTTTTGAGCCGTGCAGAAGAAATGTCTTCCCCCACCCTCTTTTTTTTTTTTTTTTTTTTTTTTTTTTTTTTTTGGAAAAAATTATTTTTCTTTTGCGTCCAATACATGATGTGGTTGATGTTTGATATATGATGCATTAGCTATGCAAGTCTCATCTTGTCGGTATTCTAGAATTTAGTATTTTATCTGCAAAAATTTTGACGTTTTAACTTAATAAAATTGATTTTAAGAAGTGGGAACTCAAAACATAATGAATGAAACAAAATGAACATAATGATGTGAATTGGGAACTCAAAACATAGATTTTCCAATCTTTTCAAGATTCCTGATAAAATCCTGTGCCTAAAATAGTAAATGGTAAGTGGGAACTTAAAAAATGTAATGAATAACAAAGTGAACGTAATGATGGGAATTGAGAACTCAAAACATAGACTTTCCACCTTTTCTAGTTTCCTGATATAGTGCCTAAAATAGTGGTAAGTGAGAACTCAAAACATAATGAACACAATGATGTGAATTGGGAATTCAAAACACAGATTTTCCATGATTGTTATAGTATCCTGAGTATCATTTTATCGATTGAAATTTATATGAATTTTGAACTAAAGAAATTATAAATTCCAAAATAAGAAATTTTCTTTGAATTAGAAAATTTGTTAATACACATTGGCTTTTACTAATCTCTGTGAAAAATTGTTACATTTGGTATTGTCCAACTAAAAAGAAATTTCTCTTTTAAGTGGCAATGGGTTGAGTGTGAAGTAATTTAGTCACACCTGCAGAGAGAAAAAAATACTTTGAAAATTAATTGTAAATGATAAATTACTAGATTATAAAAGAATGGTTTTGTATTAAATTTGCTGTCTAAATTAATAAAGATTGATTTGAAATAGAAATGATTTCGAACATAACTGAAAAAAATGGAAGCTAAGAATTTTAATGTCTTTTGTTATAATATTTGTGTAAACTATTTTCAAATTAAAAGTTTTATATTAATAATTATTATCTCTGTTTTAAAAATAATAAATGATGCAATTTTAACCACTGCTTTCGAAAAGCAAAATAACTTTGCTAAAAAAACTTACACTTTTAATGTTTATAAAATAATTGTATACAACTTGTCTCCTTTTAGGGCTTTTTAAATTATATGCTAAAAATGCCAATATAACTTCTCTATACGTTCTTCTGGCAATTTAAATAATAATCAATGAATAATTATAAGTAAATATTCTATTCATTGTTGACTTTGACATAATTGAAAACTGAAATATATTTCCAACATTTATGATGCAATACAGATAGATTTCTTAATAAATTTATTTAGCTACTTCAATTCCAAGTCTAAATTTAAAAACCGAGTTTACATCCAGCAAATCGCGCATTTTCTCTGCGTGATTGCCTCGCTTTTCCACCCCAGCGGCACACCGCCAAACCGCGGGCCACCGCAACAAATCATACAGCAAAAATGCAAACAAATGGGTCTATCAGGGACAAGAATCACCCCTTTCCCACAAGCAACAAACAAACGCAAAGGGAGAGCGAGTCCCATTTTTCACATTTTTGAAGCAATCACCGCGAGTAGCTGGGACAAATGACGGCCGGGCTGTCTTGGGACATTGACAAAGGAGTTTGCGGTGGAGGATACATTGGAGAGGGAGGGAGGTTTTATTCAAATTCGTGCGTGTTTCCAACCGAAAAAGTATAAGGGAATTCGTTCTTAATTCGCAAATATGAAAATGGCCCCAGACATGTAAATGGTTTTCCGGTATTGAAATGATGGCCATTCCGGGGAAAATTTTGGGATGAAACGACATAAAGTTTGAATATTAAAAGGAATCGAATCTGCTCAGAAATTGTTGTGTAAATTACATTTCTCTTGATCTGTTTGCTGAAACTGATGTTGGTGATTATTTGGTTTTTCTTATTTGTTTTCTATTGTAGGAAATCAAAGCTGCTTTTTTTAAAAAAAAAAATTAAAAACTGATTTTTCATAAATGTATTTTAATTCACCTTGAATCATTATTGAGAGATTTGTTAAGAAATGGACCAAAAATATGGCTAAGAGATTATTTTTATAGTTATAATAATTTCAGGGGCCTGATGGCAGAGTGACTAGCACTCTGGCTCTTGGTGCTGCAGATTTCGGGTTCGAGTCCCGGCGGTGCCATCTTTGTAATGGCTAGAAATCCACTTTAAACCATAGATCCCAGTCTCATAGGACTATAAAGCGTTGGGTCTAGGGCTGACAACACTACTCTGTGAAAAAAAAATTATCTTACTTCGAAATCTGCCAGTAGGCATATGGCCTTGGTCTACCATCGGGCTGTTGCGCCCGTAGAAGATAATATTTTTCAGTGAGAAACGAAAAGAATAATTAATTGGTTCATTCATGAATAACCATAGTTAAAAATCAATTACATTTGTATCTACATAATTTCTCTCTTTACTTAAATTTAGGTTTTCTCTCTCTTTACTTATAGTAGGTTCTCTTCTTTACTTTACTTAAATATAAAAGTTCTTAAATTTAGGTTCCCTTCTATTTACTTATTCAAGTTCCTAGATTTAGGTTCTCTCTCTTTTACTTACAATTCAAGTTCCTCAATTTAGGTTCTCTCACTTTATTTATATTTAGGTTCTCATTCTCTCTTTTACTTATAATAAAAATACTTAAATTTAGGTTGTCCTTTTATTTTATTAATATTTTAGAAATTCTTATTTTGAGAATTTATACAAAAATTTATATTAAAAAAAAGGTGTAAATTTAACTTCATATCTAGTTAAGAGTAAAATGTCTGATACAGAGAATAACAAATCTTTTAAATCGAGATTGATTTCAACCTATTTTCCCAATAAGCTTTTAATTCAAATGTTTATTGTAAATTACTAATATTTTGATACCAGTTAAAATGTCATATATAAATAAAATTATTTAAATAACCCATACTATGTAAAAATATAAAAATAAGTAAATAAATAATAAATAACATTAATACATAAAATAACTTTTGAAATAAAATGATAAAAATAACATTCCTACACTGTATTTAAATGATATAACTTTTTATACTCACTATTAGAAATCATTTAAAAGTTTTATCCATCGTAATATGAATTACTTTTCATTCATTTACGATGCTTTTAATGCAATGATAATGAAAAATTAAAATTTTCATATCGATTGCTTGTTTGAAAATCAAAGCCAAGAGTCATCTGCTTAGTTTTAATGAAGTGCGATTTTAGATTTATCAGTTTAAATATTTAGGTACTCCATATTAGCGACTTTTTATCCTGGAAATTATCAATAAATGGGTTATGGTAAAAAGGCACAATCTTGGCTATAGAAAGACTTAAGCAAATTATTATTAAGCACTATTAAGACTTAAGCTAAAGCAATTATAAGACTCAAGCAAATTCTAAGATCTTTCATGTTAGTGAATGTAGTCACTTAATAAATCTAGCGAAATAACTTGTTTACGTTGTGAAGCAATATTACATAAAATATTTGGTGTTGTTAAAGTCGATAATCTCTAAAGCATTCTCTACAACCTGAACTGTACAGTAAATATAAGCAACCGTTTTATATTAATAATATTAATTAATATAAGCATATATTTAACCAGATTTATTATCACATAGTTGAGTACATTTACCTAACATTTGCAAAAACTAACAAAATCTAAGGTAACATCTAAGTAAAACATATTCTTTCAGGTCTAAAATCTAAGTAAAAACATATCTTTTTTCTCTAGTTGAATTGCGGCCTGATGCCCAAGTGGCTAGCTCTCTGGCCATTGGTACTACAGGCTTCAGGTTCGAATCCTGGCGGTGGCATAGATGTTTGTGAGTGATTCGAAATCCACGTTAAACTGTAGGTCCCCTGCCTGTTTAGCCCTCTTGTGCACAAAATAACCGCAATCTAGATGAATCGATTCAGTTCAAAAGATCTTAAGTTATTAAACCCGACTGCCAATGCAGTTTAATTCCAACTGAGAGGACTAACTGAGGCAGCTTGACCTTGTGTCCAAGTGTAGCAGACAGGAAGTTATTATAAATAATAAGGTGTATAAAAATAAGATTGGTCGGACACAGCTGAAAATCTGCCTTTCTCTTAATCCAGCCCAGCATGCCACAGTGCTGACGGAGCAGTCTGGAAAAAGGTGTCCACAATGATTCTTGGGAAGAGGAGGAGAGTGCGAAATCCACAAGTAGCCGTGTTGATGCGGCAAAAGCTGCGCTTTTATTGAAGGCGCAGAGCGAGATCCTAATCTCACTCTAGATGTCACCTTTATCTGACAGGGTTTTCATATCCGGACACGGATCTTTTTTGCACATGTCTGCGAAACACGAGAGGGACATTTTTTTTTTTTTTTTTTTTTTTTTTTTTTCAGGCCGTGACCGTTCCCGGGTCTTGACTTTTGAAGATTCGGAATTTTAAAGTTTAAAAAATTGGGAAAAATTAGTAAAGCATTTTAAATAGAAAACTGGATTTTAAGATACCTTTAAAATCCGTTAAACATTTCCATTATTTTTTTTCAATAAAACATCGAATATATTTATTATATAATTCAAATATGTTTAGTTGCATTAAAACGATCGTATACATTTCTTCTAGTTAATGTGATCATTTTTTAAAATTTAGAATTGATTAATGATGATTGAATTTGTGAAAATATCAAATTTCCAGTGTTAATAGGTTTCAAATAATAATATCTTTCAGAGTGATTTAAAAAAATACATTTTGAAATTTCGATTTTTAAATGTTTAACGTTTTAAATGTGGTTTTAATTGCATTAAAAAATGACATAAATTTCTTTTAGTTAATGTGACCTTTTTTTAAATTTAGAATTGATTAATGAATAATGAGTTGATTAATGATGATTGAATTTGAGAACGTATCAAATTTCCAGTGTTAATCCGTTTAAATAATAATATTTTTCGGAGGGATTTTTTTAAAAAATACATATTTTTAAATTTCAATTTTAAATGTTTAATTATTTTCAGATTTGTATTTTTTAAAATTTTTTAGAGTTCTAAGGAACAAAAATTAGAAAGAAAATATGAATGTAAGAGAGATTTAACTATTGACTAGTTATTATTATTTAAGAAGACTGGAAAAAAAGTTTCTAAAAAGAATAATGTAAATCAAAAGTTTTAATTGACATTGTATCTAATACAATACATGATAAAAATTAACAGAGTTCTTAGAATTGAAAACTTAATCTTAAATCTAATGAATAACTATGTGGAACTGAAGTATTTATTAGAAATATTTGTTGGGTTTCAAAATTATTTATATTCATATAAAACCTTACATTCAAGTATAAATAATTTTAAGCTTTTTGAATTATCTAAATAAATTTATACCAATTTATTAAATAAAAATTTAAAAAAAAAAAAGGAAATTTAGAATACTGTTTGTTAGTAATATAAGAAAAAGAGGTATAAGATAGAAATGTTTAATAGAAAATTATCACGATTTGTTATTATAATATAATATTACAAAAAATTTTATTTATTAGTAGTATAAACAGAATAAATTATATTAAACTACAAGAGAGATTATTTTTCTGTTATTAAGATTTAGATTTTTAATAGGATCGATCATAATTTGATTTAAGGAGAGGGGGCGGACATTCAGCAATAAACTATAGCAGCATTGAGGAAAACATATTGTATTAAATCGAACAAAAATTTTAAAAATTTAGTCAAATAGTTGATATTGGAATGCTACAACAATATTTTGAAAATCCAGTAACTAGTTGTTTGATTAGACTATATGTCAATGAGAATTTTGGAAAAAATTTTTAAACAATACAGAAATAACAACTGCTATGCATAAAATAAGATTTTAAAAACAAGTAGAATTAGTTTAATCCTTGACTTTGATATGCAATGCTTAACAAAGTAGAAAGGTGATAGTAATTTACTCTTTTGATTTCTTTAAATAGAAAAGGGTAATTTAACATTTTATTGTCTATATAATGCATTTACATTATTATTCCCAAAATTTATTGATGATTGACAAAATTTATTCGAATTCGCTTTTAAAAATTCTAGTTTCTCTAATCGTCAATAAATTTAGTGACAAGTTATCATCAGATTTTCAGAAATTACTATTTTACTGTAAATTATTAACTATTATAACTATTAACTCTTTTTTTTCCAAAATCTTGATTTTTTCTCGAGGTGATAAATAAAATTAATTAGTAAATCTTCGAGATGATTCTTTAGATTTAAAGATATTCACCAAAATCAAGAATTTAATAAAATATAACTTAATTTAAAAACGAATGAGAAAATGATAAAAAATTGAGCGTAAAAAAAAAATCGGAAACAAAAGAAGCTGATATTTCAAAAAACTCTAACTTGTTAGAAAAATGTAAAAAAAAAAAAAAAAAACCCATTTTTTATATTTTTCAACTACTTTGACTATTGTAAATGTCACATAATTTCATTTTTATAAATGGCATTTATAACGCATGATACCATATAGCAATAATTATTTTTAAGACAATTTTGAGACTAAGAATTTGATATGCAAATTTGAGTTTTTCAATATCATAACATTTTTATGAAACCATTAAAAATGTTTTTAAATGTTTTTTGGTAAGAAATCTGTTAATGTTGTTAATAAAAGATCTGTTAATAATTGTTAATAGATCTGTTAATAGATAGTTGTTAATAGATCTGTTAATGTTGTCAGATCTGTTAAAAGATAATTGAACTGTCATATTTTTTTAATTGTTAAAATTATAGTCCTTTTTAAAGAAATATATTAAAGTGGACACAATATTAAAAAAAAAAAATTATTATAGAAGTGATTATTTATAATGAAAGTGATTTCTACATAAAAAGAAAAATCAGGTTTTATTATAAAAAAATACGATAAAAATTAAAAATCGAAAATTAAAGTTTCCTTGAAGTTCTGAGGACAGAACCCTTGGGTTATAGGATACTCGGGAACCCCTAATTTAAATCTCACTCCTATTTGCTCCGGTAATTCTTTATCTATCTACAGAGAGAAAACTTTTCCCGTTTTGTTCCCAATTATATCGTTTGACTTGCTTTCGCCTTAATGAAACCTTAGCAATATGTCCCCCAGTTTTGGCTTTATTCTTTTAAAGGGACCGGAGAAAATGCAAGTCGGGGTGGAATGTCTTCGGTGTCGGTGGAAAATGAGGATGGGGGAGGGGGTGGGGAGGTTGAAATTGTTAGCCGTTTTCTCATTCGCTGTGATTAACTGCGCACCTATCACTCGTTCCGCTTAACAATGTGAAGCGCTCATTAAAATAATTGCCGTCCATCAAGCCGCGTCTCCATGGTAACGGATCCGGATTCTACGGGGACGCACTATCTTGATACACGAAGTGTTTGGGTATGTATGCGCGGTTTTAAGAGATGATGCGGCGGTTTGAAAAAGAGGATTAGAACTTTTCCATTGTGAGTGTAATAATAATGGAGAAAAGATTTTCGACAGAGGAAAGGTTTGGGGTGGTGGGGAATTATATGATAAGGAGATCTTACCATTTGGACGATAGAAGACAGGGAAAGAGAAAAAAAAATTCCATTCGGTGATAAAGTTAATAAAGGTCATTGTTTGGCATTTTCGTTTGTTTGGAATTTTTGCGGGGAAAGGATTGAGCTCTTGGTTGGGTTGTTAGGACGACTTTTGGGAGACTCATTTGCTTATAAACTCGCTGATTGGAGGCGAATGATAACATTATTCCGCACTGGAGAGCTTTCTTTCCCTCTTGTAGTAGTTTTTGCTAGAGGATTTTTGATTGAGCAATAAGACGACAGCCCATTTTTTTTCTCTTCTTCTTTTTTTATCAACAATAATCATTTGAGAATTGCAGGCACAAAAAGTTGCTTTAATATTAGCAGGGATTTACATTGGGGGATTTGAAAATGTAAGCATAAGGCATTTTTGAGACAGAAAAAAAAAGTGCACATTAAAAAATACTATTGTTAAAGATAAGAAAAAAAGGTCATCGTGGAGATTGTCCGGCTTAGAATTGTTCTTTTGCAATTATGTATTATTTTCTAGCTTTGATTTAGTTTGTCACTCTACGGTCATCTTGTGCACACTTTGTGCTAATTAGACCGAGACCTACAGCTTAACGTGGGTTCCGAATCGCCAACAAACATCCATGCCAACACCAATTCGAGCGTTCGTATGTAAGTGGTATATTAAATTCTGTCCTCCATTTTGTCAGTAGAATAATATTAGAGTATTGTAACATCAGGGAACATTATATAAAATTTTAAACTATACATTATGCTTTTTAATTGGTTTGTACGATTGATTGTCAGTATAAAAAGTTTGTTTACTATTTATTTAAAGGTGTCTTTTATGAATTATCCTAACTTTATTACAAAAAATGTAGTTTGAAAACACTCTTCATTTGTAAAATAATATACAAAATTTAAATCTTTTAAAAATTCTTCTTAAAAGCGAAAAGTTGTTCAAAAATATATATATTTTTTTTTTTTTTCAAAATAATAAAAATATATTAACAAATATTTGAAAATTACAAATTTGTCTCCTATTTTTCATTGTCATTTAAAGTTATTTATGTAATTTCTGGATAATCGTTAGTAATAATAATGACCTGTCATTTCAAAGCACACTACTTGAAATGTTTTATTAACGTATTTGATTGTGGAAAATTTGTTAATAGGTCACATATTTTTTCCACTTCTGTTTGTATTCAATTATTTCTACAATGTTTTCCCCGTCTATGTATCAGACCGAAAGTCTACAATGTTGTTATCATTCTAGATTTTAATGCTTTATCCCAGAAATTATTCTGATTTTTAAACAACATTTTGATTATATCAGATGATTCATGTCGATTAATCATAAGAGCATTTTTAAATAATCAAGTAAAAAGCATGCTTCTTTTTTAATGAAATATAAATTAATAACTTTCAAGCTATATTTTTTATCAAAAGTATCCTTTGCATAGAACAAATTATCATTTAAGTGTGCATCAATATTGTTTTTTCTGGCATTAATTTAAATATAAAAATTTTCAATGATATTTTGGCATAACATATTTTTCGAAATTGCAACTCGATTATTGTTCCTTATTTCATTATTTATAGCTATTTAGCATAGAATAAGCCTAAAAAATTCAATGATATTAAATAATGTAACCAAGTAAAATGTAATATAGCTCTAATTATGTATCTAAAACTCACTGACGATATTCATTATGATATAGTTGTTCTGGAAAACTTAATGCTACTGTGTGCAAGTATCATACTTTTATCATCAAGCACATCCTTTCATTTTCCAGCATTGCTCCTATTTTCAATAGTTTTAAAACAATAATAATAAAAAGTTGTTTAAATTTTGAAATTTTTTAAAACTAGTATTTCATTAAAAAAATTGGTCACATTTTTTCCTCACTTGTCCATATTATTTTTTTAATAAATTTCAACCAGAATATTCTTGGAATTTTGACAGTTATATTTCATAATGTTGAAATGTTTCTTTCTGCATTTTGTTTTTCACATTTTCGAAGATGAAAATGTTAAAAAAAAATATTTCTTCAATTCTTATTTTTAATGAACCAAATCCTTACACACATACACACACACACATACACACAAACACACACACACAAACACATACATTTGACATACATGAACACACATATAAATGATAAGGACAGGTCAGAAAAAAATTTACCCAATTTCTTTTTGTGAAGTACCAATTTTAAAAATTTTCAAAATTTAAACACTTTTTATTATGATTGTTTTGAAACTGTTGAAAGTATGATCAATGCTTGAAAATGATAGCATTTGCTTGAGGATGGAAGTATGATACTTGCATAGAATAGCATTAAGTTTTCCAGAATAACTATATCATAAGGAATATATATGTATATATATATATAGGATTTGACTTATTTAAAATAGGAAATGAAGAAATAAATTTATATATTTATGTATTTAAAATAGCTGAAGCTGATATACAAGAATCATCTTTTTTTTTTTTTAAATTCCTATAAATTCTGAAGAATGACAAATAGTACCAAGAATTCTCTACAACTTCCCAAACCACAAAGGCATTTCGGTGAGTTTTAATGCTGGACAATCCCCGTGTCCTGAAGAGGTCGGTAGAAATCAAATTGCACAATGGGAACGGTGCAGCATCTTTCACGCTGGACTGATTGCGATAAGAGGGCATCTCCAGTGGTCAAGTGGTCGTCTCCGAGAGGTCGGGAGGGGGTGAGGTGATGCAGAAGGGAACACTCGACAGCGGATGTGTCCGCAGCCATTCGTCTTATCTACCGAATGGACTGTCTTGCCTCCACCATCCTCTTTGTTCTGATGGAATTCGAATGACCAGGGGGGAGTGTCTTTTATTTATTTTTTCACTTGTTTCAGATTTGAGGTCAGAGGACGAACAGAGATCATAAATATAAGTGAGGATTTTTTTAAAAAAATCTTTGTTTTATAACGAAATAAAATTAACGAATTTGTTTCATGGATGATTCTGAAATAAAATTAGCGATAATGTGTTTCATTGACGATTCTGAAATAAATTAACGGCAATTTGATTCATTGATGATTCTGAAAAAAAATTAACGACAATTTGATTCATTGATGATTCTGAAATAAAATTAATCATGAGCTTCGTATTGTAGCGCTTAGTAATAACGCACAAAACACCTGCCCTAGAACTAAAACTCGACTCTAAATAATTAATATCTTTGCATTATATTAATTAAAGTATTTTACTTAAATCATCTTGTTCAGTTTTAAGGCATATCCTACTATGAAAAGAAACTTGAATTTATTGAAATAATGCAAAGAAAATAGGTTTCAAAATCTAAACAAACATATTTCCTTTTTATTACCACAATACATTGTTGAAAAGCAAAAATCCACCATAAACATATCTTGCACATACTTCTTCTTTTTACTGAAGTTACTGCAAACAAGAAATACATTTTCTTTTTAAGGAAAAAAAAAAAAAAAAAATTCCAACTTTGCATGTCTTATTTCACTGAGTTCAAAAGTAGACTTTTATGCAAAGAAAGACACTGATTTTATTTGTAGTTTTACGCTATGTGTATGCTAAAGATAAAAGAGATAAAAAAATGTTTTAACTTCGCTCTTGAATTGAAAGTAACAACCAATTATTTTGTAACTTTAGAATCCTACTTTAGGTTTGTTTACAAGTTCTTCTCCAAAGAGAGAGATGTATATGTAGGTAAATGGCATTATTCTTCATGTAATTTAAGTGGGTAGAAACAGATTACGGCAAATTTGTTTTGAGAGTAAAAATAAGTTTTTCCAAGTATATATTTTTTTCATGCATGCCTTTGAGAGTTTTAAAACTCTGGCACAAATCTTCCCTCTTGAAGTAAGAAGTGTATTTTTTTTTTTTTTTAGTTAACTATATTAAGAAAAGCGAAACAAGGGCTGTGGGAATAAATGGCTTAAGCTTAAATGCAGAAATATTAAATTAAATAAACCGAGTGATTATGCAAAATTGGCTTTTCAGCTAAAGCTAATCAAAAAATTTTCTTTCCTTTCCTGGGATTTCTTATTTTTAGGCACACAATTTTTCGTGTAGATACAAACGGGATGTACTGATTTAATCCCTGCTTAAAAGATTAAAAGTGCAGAAATGTAATTGAAAATTCTGAAAGTAAAGCATTTTTTTTTTCTTTTTATTAGTGTTAATCAATTCAAGAAACTCTTTCCATTAATAATGCTGTAAAATGGTCTAATCTTCAAATTGTGAACTTAACACTAACTTTACGAGCTTAAATGATTAATACTAAGTTTATAACGTGTCATTTGATTCATTAGATAAATTTAATGTTATAATAAAGGAAAAGCAGATTAAATTTTTAACTTAACTGCAATAAAAAAATGCAATATTTTTTTTTTCTCTCACATTTCATGTTAATTCATTTCTTACTTTTTGTTATTAATTTGAAATAGTTTATTAATAAAATTCATTTTTTAATATACATTTGCAACAGTGAGTTAATGAATGAGTAAAAAAAAAAAAAAAAAAAAAAAACACCACCTCTAATTAATTAGACATTTTTATGCACTGAATATGTGCCCTTTATCTTTTTTACTTCAAACTTTTCTCTAATTTTTTTTTTTCCTCTCCTCTCACACTCTCTTCATTCCGAAACCAAACGCAAACGAAACCAAAACAAAAAACAAAATGAGGTTATAATTTTTCTGTTATCATGATTCACGGTCATAATAGTGTTAATAATGACTGATATTAAAATACAAATAAAAATGTAAACGAAAATGTTACTAAATGACTTAAATATATTAAGATTAAATTTCTAAATTCTAGTAAATAAATTCAAAATTAAACTTTCTCATTTTTAATATATATACATAGAGAGAGAGGGAGAAAGAGAGAAAGAATGAGCTTTGCAATATAGGAATTAATTATATTAAGATAATATATATAGAGATAGATAGATAGATAGATAGATAGATAAAGAGAGAGAGACAGAGAGTATATATATGTATGATAATTTTTGTGATAAAGAACACTGTAGTTATCAAATTATCTGTAATTCTTGATAGTTATTAAAAAATGAATGCATTTTTAATTAATTTTGACTTTAAATTAACGAATAAAATATTTTGTAAAATTTTTTCCTGATTTAAAAATGTGTCTTTTACTCTGTTTAAAAGATATGTTGGTAGATGTGAATAAATTGCAAAAAACAAAGAACTAATTCATCTCCAGAAAATGTGTAATTAATGTCAGCATTTAGCTTAAACTGTCTAATGATATGTAACCAATACAAATCATGTGATTCTCATTGGAGTTTATTTTTAAATCTGCTTACCTTGTTAAATTCTCCCTCTACGTTTGTTGAAAAAAGATATTACTTCTTCGTCATCGAGAAGGCTGGTTCATATTTATGCAATGGGCCACACATACGCAGCTAGCTTGATTGTAACATAAAGCAATCTGCTATTAAGTGTTTAGAAATGGTATATTTTCTATATGATTTTAAGTTTTCCCAAGAAATTGAAACGTATTTATTTCTAATGACTTTTACTGCATTCTACGTGATTTAGCTGTCAACAAATATTGTATTTTAAAATTTTTATCGAATTGTAATATCTTTTATTTTACTAAAAGCTATTTTCTTAATAAATAAATATAAACTTTTATGGATTTTATGATTTAAATAAAACAAAAATTACAGATTAATTAAGAAAAAATTTCTTACTACTTCTAGAAGAACCTTTGTCACCAAAAAAAAATAATCATGGTGTATCAGTATACCTCATCCTTAAACGTAAATTATATATGTATTGCAGAGAGGAAAGTAGGACTCTCTTTTAAGACTTCAAAATTAATTAAATTTAACAAAGCATTGTGTTTGGTGAATTGCCTTTTACATATTTCTTGTAGTCGTACCATTGAAGAGATGAAAAAATGCATTTCAGTGTGTTCATGTAAAAATTATTCAAAGAAGAACTGGCCTACCGTCTTCATAAAACTCATCTTTTGGCCTTTATAAATTTTATAAATTCTAGTCATAACTAGTGCACTTTATTTATACATTATTTATTGCATATTTTTATATGGTCTTTTTTAAATTTATCTTTTCAAAAGTGTATTTTCCCTTGCTTATTAGCTTGTAAGTATTTATCCCTTTTCTTTTATACATGTTTATCCTATTATTGTGTCACATTTCATACATTATTATATACCACTATAATGTTACATTTCATATTATATACCACTATGGTGTTACATTTCATATTATATACACTGTAGTGTTACATTTCATACATTATTATATACCACTATGATAGTGCATAGGGGTAATACATTTATATGCATGCTTAGTGTATATTACAACACTATTGTGTTACATTTCATACATTATTATATACCACTATGGTGTTACATTTCATATTATATACCACTATTCTGTTACATTTCATAATCTATACACTATTGCGTTACATTTCATACATTATTATATACCACTATTGTGTTGCATTTCATATTATATACACTATTACATATATTATATACGCTATAATGTTACATTTCATGTTTCATTACATTTCATCCTGCAATTATGTTTCTTTCATTTACATTATTACATTTCTGACTTTGTATATATTACTTTAGTAAATCCTAGAGTATGTCATGAGTAAGCGTGATTGAAATAAATAGAAAAAGCGTTACAAATATCAAAAAAGAAAAATACTCGGTGCAGAAGAAGTCACTGAAACAAACAGCCTCTCATCCCTTCTGGAGGCTGGAAAGTGCCTATTACGCTAACAGGAGACAGATCGGAGGGAGGAGGGTCAAGGAACACGTCGAGGTGGGAGCCATTTAAATCGGTTGTCCGCTGGCAGGTAGGAGTGACAGGCCGCTTTCAAAATGGCCGTCCTCGTGTCTTCGTCCGCCCTTCCGTCAATTCCCCCATCCTTCTCTCTCTCCCCTACCGCCCTCTCAGGCCTTCCTCGTGAAGTGTTGCCGTGAATCCTGCGTGACGGGGCACGTTCCTCCCTTGCAGAAAATTATTCTCTTTCTTTTGAACTGTGTCAGCCATTTATTCAGATTTATTTTATTTTTGTAGCGGAGATATGATATATTTATTTTGGATTCATCCTTCATCAATCGGTTGTTCAATTCGATTGCGATTTATTTTAAATTCGATCCTCTGGGGGAAGGTTTGAATCAAGAAACATTCTTAAATGAATAAATGATTCCTAATCTACTTAAATGAAATTTAAAAGAATAATAATCATGGTATAAAAAGAAAAGTAGGACTTGAATTGAAGCTAGTCTTATTATATGAAAGAGCTAGGATTAAAAATCTTCAGGTACTTCTTCATTAGCGTATATAAACGTGGATTCGCAACTGGAAATAATGGTATTTTTAATATTAGCACATGTATGAGTTTTGCATAAATATGAAGATCAGCATATTAAGCACTAGTTTAATATAATTAAAAACGATATTCGAAATTTCTAACAATAAAATAATGAGTAGAAACAAGTTGATAGAACAGAAATTCAGAAACTAACAGGAATTCTAGTTAAATTTCTTTTCTGTAAATTCAAAGAAAGGAAAAAAATTAAATATATTTTAAAACTTAAATTTTAAAAGAAAGAAATTTTTAATTTTTTAATTTCTTAGCAAAATATTGAAATTAGTTGATGTATTTTCTGTTACTATGTTAATATTAAAATTCCAACGTATTTTTTACCTTACAACTAATTATTTAACATTGATATGATGGAAAGTGTTAACGCAGAATAAAAATTAAAATCTCAATCAGTCATTGAGTATACATATAGAAATTATAAGGATAAAATTGCTCATTTTATATAAATTTTTGAGATTTCAATCATCAATTTTTATAATTGCGATTGTTAAAATCCCACAAGAGAGCATTGAAAACATTACATTTATTCAGCCAATACTATTGTGCATTTAGTATATATATATATATATATATACACAGTCAGTCACATTAATGTGACCACCACCTACTTTCGAAGTCAACGTATAATATTATATATAAATAAAATTAAATAAAAATTATAATATATATAATATAAATTATATATTATTCTGGCTTTTGACAGGTGGTCCCATTAATGACTGGACTGTGTGTATATATATATATATATATCAGTCTTTATATTTACAAATGTTGCAATTATTTAAATTTCTTCATAGCAGATATTTCTTGATTTCTATTCTTCAAATATAGTATTGTCTAACTTTACAATATCGCAAAACATTCTTACATTCATTGGCAAAGGCAAGTTCAATGTTTTTGCTACTCATCCTCCTCGCCTGGTGCAGAGAAGCCTACACCAGGTCCACGAGACACCGTCACGGGCGATATGGTCCATGGCTAAGGATAATATGCAGTTTACTTTAACGAGGAACCGCGAGGGCTGAAGACTGACTAAACCTCAAAACAACTCTCTACGATCAGATTATACTGGGACCTACGGTTTAAAGAGGATTCTGGACCACTACAAACATCAATAATACCGTCGGGAATCGAACCCGAAACCGATGATACCGAGCCTGTTGGCCGAGTGGCCAGTATCACCATGATACCGGTGATACTAGCCACTCGGCCAACAGGCCCTCTTTTTTTTTTGTTGTGTAATAAATAATTTTGCAATCGTTTATAAGTTTTTCAATTAGAATAATTTATATTAAGAGAAAAAAAATCCAGAATTTTCATATGTATGTATAAATATTCATTTACGTCAAGAAACCCGAAGGAGTTTAAATGAAATTAACGATTCTTGTTTAAGTCAAACTTTCAATTAAACCCTTTCTTGCTGGGATTTCTTTTTAAAAATACTTTCGCAAGCATTATCAATTTAGATCCAAAACGGAGCATTTATCCATATTTAAACGAATAAAACACGCCCCGTCCGGGAATGGGTAATAGAGAGAAAATTAGTCGCGCGGCTCTGTCGATGGCCCATTTATCTCCACGAAAACTCTGCCAAACGATCAGCTCGAAATTGCCAGGTTCAACATCAATTAATTAAAACACCTGGTACGCTTTTCTTTCGCCCATATTTCACACCCTTCTTTCATCCCCCTGTACTCGAAATGACCGTAATTACCAGGTTTTAGAACGCTCGCGTTGGCAACGACACGCGATGCCGCTCGACTATCGAATGTTCCCTGGCGGTTCGAACAGGCATCATTTTCCGAACAAGCAATTTTCCTTTTGCTGTGGCTAGAAGAGGGGATTCTCATCTGCAATTTGGGATCGTTTTTAAAAGAACTTAGTAATTTCGGAATGTCCTCTGAGGTGGTTTGCTTCAATTACGGCGAATTCAAACTGTGAATGAGCCGAATTAATTATTCAAAAGGTTCAACGTTATTTGCGATGCCATTTTTACGATAAGTTGAGTGGAGAGTAGATGTTTTTAACAGACCATAAAATTGAATTTTTGGTGAGTTTGGCGCTTAAAGTGATGCAAATGAGCGCTCGTTAACGTGATATATAGTATTGTAAACTCACAGTTCCGAAATTTTAGAACTTCTTTAAGAACCTAAAATCCATTCAAATGATAATGGACTTTTGAAATTTGGATATGGATGGAAGGAAATTTGGATAATGACTTTTAATGGTTTTTATTATTATTCATGAAATAAAATTATTTCAAAGAGTTTATTATTATATGTTAACTGTTAAAAACTAATAATTTGTTAATTTTTATAAATTCTAAATGAAATCAATATTCATAAAAATTTTGTATTCTTCATGGAGTAGGAAAAGTTCATTCTTGTAATGCCTATTTCTTCCAACTTTTTGAAGATACATGCTTAAATAATATTTATATATTATTATAGTAATATAGTAGATATATTATTATTATTATTATAGTAAATAGTAGATTTTTTTCAAAGATATTTTCATATTTTTTTAATTTTTAGAAATATATTTGGCAATTTGGTACAAGAACTTAACATTGCCAGTTCAATATTGTGTTTCAATTGAGTTTTATTAACTACGTATTTTTTGCAAAATAATTTTGAATTTTAAATCATAGGATAATAAACAAAAATAAACAAAATATCCTATATCTTGCATACCTAAACAGTAATCAATTAAATTGACGGGTGTTTCTCTCAAATAATTGCAAAGAATTTCGGAGCTAATGATAAATAAGAAATAAAGTAGAATAAAAAGACGATATAGCGTAGGAAATGAATGAATATTTTTATGTGATGTATTTATAAAAATCATTCTTGACATTTATTTAGTTAAAGTTTATTATTATTATTATTTTATTATTTTCCCCAAAAATTTTGACAGTAAACGTTTATTTTTGTTGTTATTCCCCTCGAGTAGCTCATCCCAAAATTTCCTTAAAAAGTATGAGATTACATTTTTATTAAAAAAAAATTGTCGGTGTTTCATTTAAAGAAAATATTATTATTTTTTAAGCATTGAATTAATAAACATAAGGGTCACCAATTTTTCCCCTCTTTTTTAAAATAAGTTCAAATAAAATTAACATGAAAATGTTAATTTTATTTCAACTTATATATTGCGTTAAAGCAATATGAAAATTTCATTAAAAGCAAATAGAAACAGCTTTTATACTTCATAAGAAGCAATGAAGTGTAATACTATAAAGGATTCTCCCCTTTCACTGTGATAAATCCTTGGTAAACAAAAAATTCTTATTGATTGTTTTAGATGTGCTATTACAGTTCATTAAACGTATTCATTAATAATAATAATCATTCCAGTTAACTTTAATAGAAACTAGCGAGAGAGAAAAACAGACATTTAATCATCGTTGACAAGACTTTATTTTAACCAGAGAAAAATGAACGGAATTTACTTCAGTGGCTCAATAGCCATTTACGACGCAAAAATTAATTTCATTTAACTCTTCTTGAATAAAATCATCAATTTGATAAATTGCTTTTTCGCCCCACCCCTTTCATGTAAACACTTTTCATCATTCTAAATTGCACGAGACGGGAGTGTTTGTGTTCCGAAATTTTGCAAAGGCGTTTTGGCGTTAATAAAGTGCAAAAGCTTCATTTAAAAGACAATTACCGCTTTCTATATATATATATATATATATATATATAAACATATATAAAAAAAAAATAGCGCCAAAATTATCCCTACCTTACTTTTCAGGCAGCTCAATTGAGAACGCAACAATGACAATAATAATAACTATAAGCCCACCGTTGCTCAATTCTCTCCTTGTCACTTATTTCACTTCGCTTGCCCCGTTTTATTTATTTATTTATTTATATTTTTATCTTTTGGGGAGGGGGTTCTGGCGCTTCTAAGACGCGGCGTCTGTGCCACTGGAGAAACGGTATGTATATAGATATATATTTGTTGCCAGATGCTTGATCAAAAATCGGCTGCTAGCGAGAAAATTGCTTCTGGGTTGCAATCAGTGACAAACAGCGATGTCCTCCCCCTCCCATCTCTTTGCGTGAGTAAGGGGGTTGGTTGGGGAAAAGAGGGGGATGAAACAAAAATTCGAAAATAATTTAGTGTTTGTGTCGCTCCGGCTTTTACCTCTCCGCCCCCTTTCTTGAACCTCGTGTTCTATTTACTCCCCTCTTAGAGCCCTCCCTCTAACAATACCCCACATCAAAATCGTTCTTCTCACTATTGTTTTCTCCATTCTTAAAAGAACCAAGCGAAAGTTATACAAGGCGGAAGAATATTGGTTTTGTCCTGCATATTGAAAAGATACCAGCGCATGCATTTTGTGTTGGAATAATTTTTTTTTTTTTGTCTACGTTTGTTATGAAGTATGTCAATTTTTAAGATAAAAATTGGAAGTCGAATTTGATTGATGCCGTATAAGCAATAAGATCTAATTTGAAATGTTTATTTATTACAATTTCTTTTATAGTTTTCATGACAGATTCAATAACAATTGTGAAATGCAGTTTCAATATCACATCTTTTAGAATTTACATTCGCATCACTGAAAATTGAAATTGTCATTTATGAGAAAATCATAATATCCCCCATTTCTATCATAATATTGGAGATCCCGCAACTGAACGAAATGCAATAAAATAACTTTAAAATATTTTATATTACAATTGAACTTAAATTAATATAATGAAATAAATAAATAAAAAAACCATTGACTTTTGTACTGAAAACAATCGTAATTTTACAATACAATTTAAAAGGTACATTGTATAAACGATTTTATTGAAAAATAAACTCATAAAAATATTTAAAAATATACAATGCGAAAGAAAACATATATTTTTTTTATCAAATGCATAGGGTTTTATTTATTTATTTATTTAGTACTTTCATTAAGTATCAGTATTTATTTATCATTAATGAATGTAGTATATATATATATATTACAATTACAATATGGAATTAAGTTGTTTTTATAGCTGTTTTTTAATAGCATAATAAAGTTTGATGCTGCTATGCTATATTAATTATTAAATATTTGCTTGCATTAAAAATATTGTTTTAATATATTAATAGAAAAAAAAATTATAAATAAAACATAAAAATATACCAGTAATTTTCAAGGAAAAATAAGAAAAAATAAGGAATACTTTAAATTAAAAAATTATTAAAATTTTTGGTTTAATCGATATTTGAGGCTTAAAATGTAATACCCTATTTAAGTTTCACTTAAAAATTCTTTACACCTTTTTTTATTTATCAAAACATTTTACGGAATATTATATTGAACTTTTGTCATTAAGTTGCTATTTATTTTCACAAAGGAATATTCGTGGTGATTTCCCTTTGTTTACAAATAAGAATAATATATTAATTAATTAAATATTATTGAAAAATATTTTAAAATTAAACTAAATAAAGTTAATAATAAATCTAATTTTTAAAATGGTAATAGCATTAATAATTATATTATAATACAGGTTGAATAAAAAAATTAGAGAAATAATTTCATTATTTTGATAAAAGAAATTTAAAAATAAGATGGCTGTGAATAATAATACATTTAATCAGAAATAATTGTTAAAACCAAAAATTGTACGTTATAAACAATTAAAACAACTAAATAAACAATTATAAGAAAATAATGTTATATAAAATTTACTTTGTTTTTTTATTAGAATAATGCTAAAAGAATATTTGTGTGTGTGTGTAAATATGACAGAAACAAAATCGAATTTGTGCGTGTGTGTGTAAAAAAACAAAATCGAAAAAAGAAAAGAGATTTTGAAATAGCAGTTTTTAAAAAACAAATTCAATTTTCCTTATACAGCTGAAAATATTTAAAGAAAACATGGTGATTCTTAAAAGTTTTTATATTTTTCTCGATCGAAGTCATATTGTAAAAGATAGTTCTTAAGTAAATATCTAATAATATCTGATCAGATGTAAAATATTTTTTTTCAATTTCATAAGAAAAAAAGTAGTTTTAATTGATATAAGAGTAAGTAATCCTAATGATTAGTCGAATATTTTTCTGACATACCATTAAAATCTTATTAAATTAATAATAAAAATAAAAATAAAGTTTTTTTTTAACATGAACATGATGAAACAAAATTGTTATTTTTTCTTATAAAACAATTGAAAATCATTTCAATAATTAAATTATTACTGATATTCTTTAATGATGGCTAGTTATGAATACTCAAATAATAAAATTTAAAATTTGTTTAATATAATTCAATTTTAAGATTTTATTTTTTATGATCTATCAAAATAATTTTTTTTTATACATCATTGAATAAGCAAGGAAGGTTTAATTTAAATATAATATACAACCATGAAATTCAATTTTAAAAAAATAAAAAAATTGAAATTGCAACAAAAATTACTAAAATTACAAACTAATTTCCATATTTCTAATATGAAATGCCATTGTTCTTCTCGAAAAGCAACTAGAAAGACAGACGTCTATTAAAAAATAATTTTTAGAATTTTAAAGAATTTGTGTAATAAAAACTTCTTGTTAAGATATTAATTGTAAATTAGTATTCTTTATTTAATCATATTTTTATTAATATTAATAAAAGCTTTTTGTTTGATAAACGAATATAAGATGTCTTTGTTGATAATTCGAAACTGGAGTGATTTACATAAATAAAATTTGATCAAAAATTTGTCAGGCATGTATCCAGTTTTAGCAATAAAATATTAACCGGGTTTTTGGTTGGTGATTAAATAAAGAGAGAAAATCAAATACTTTAATAAAATAACTTCTCAGTTATTTTAGTGCTTTATTTAAATTAATCTTTACTCAAAATTTATATTTTATAAATTCATGTCCAACATCTCTGAGAAAATATTTTGTGATTAGAATAAAATTTTAAAGAAAAATCTATTGAAGGTCATATCTATTGAAGTAATATAGTTATCATGTTAAAATTAACTGTCAATTTTTTTTTTCAAACTTTTAGCAAAATGTATTTAGATCGAAAATATATTTTAAATGCTCATATTTTATTTACCTTTTGTGACAGAGTAAATGGTTTCACATAAACAATTCTTATAATTCCCAAATTAAAATCAAAATGTTTTCTCAAATAATTAAATAAGAATAAACAAAATGCTATGATCACGATTAATACAAGGAAAAAATAAAATATTTGCCAAAAATTTAGTCAAAAATTGTTTCCTTTACGTAACTTAAAATTTTCTATTTTTAATACTGCAAAATATTATGCAATAATGTCTTAAAATTAGAATATATTGGAATAAAAATATATAAATGATTTTATGTATTATATTATTGTTTTTATTTGAATTAAATAGTATTTTCAAGAACCGTTGTTGAATTTTTTGAACGCTTCAACCCTTTTCGACCTCCCTCGATAAAAACATCGTCGCCTTTTCGAAAAAATGGTTCTTTTCTGCCGAAACTTCCTTTCAAACGCTAGAAAGCACCGGAGATACCGTTTGCGACAGCATTAATCAACGACAATGCCTCGTTTCCTTTCTTTCCCATCCTCACCCCACCCCTGCTTCGAAGCAGACGATATTCTCCAATCTAGGACCTTAAACTCCGAGAAATCTTCCCTCTTACAAAGACACGGGAAGGAAGTTTAAGGAACGAGTTCACTTTTGACGAAGGAAAATCACTGCTGAAGAGATGAGAAAGCCTCGAGTAGGGGAGGGGGAGATAGGTCGGGAGGGCGGGGTGGTCGGACATGTTATTTAATCGAGCCTAGATCTATGGGACGTATTGTTGCCGTTGACAGCAAGGATGGCACAGTTTAAGTGGACAAGGTATTTCGTTCTGGGAGGTTCTTTAAGGGGGGAGGGGTGTCGATGAAAAAAAAAAGGTGTCACGGCTGCCGGGCAACGGTTTTGTAACAACGCGCCAAACCCCAGCTGTCAACGGTGGTGTTCTCTCCCATTTCGAGGGTGTTCGCCCCTCTTCTCTATCTAAATGTTAGTGTTGGCAATGGAAAATTTTGTGTTCGAATTCGTTTCCCTTCCGTTTTGCAACCCCCCTCCTCTCACCCCAGGTTGTGCGTCAGGAGGTTGAGAGAGTTGAAATGCGTGTGCACCGCTAATTGAGAGAAGCGTTTTCTCCACGGGTGGAATGTTGTTTTCTTCGGAGGTGATGCCGTCCTCAGTCTTTGTAGGATAGGGATGCAAAGGGTAGGCGGGGTGGATGGGGTGGTTCTGTAAGCGTTGGGTGAGTGTTTATATTATGCTTTAGAAAGAGAAGCGAGACGAAACGAGATTCGTCTAGGAAATTGCTTTAGGGAAACCGTAGGAACAAATATCTTGAGTTTTGTTTTTCTGGTAAATTCCTTATATGTTCAGAAGGTGAGATGAAAGGGGAAAAAATGGCATGTTTGAAATGCCATTTCTGGGTAGAAGATATTTAAATTTAAACGACAGCGAAGAAAAGTTGCAGATATTGAGCAGAAATCCACACAACATTGACAGAATGTTGTTGTTGAAAAGTTTAATGTTTGGTTGCAAACATTCTTTTTGTTCTAGAATACGAGATTGATTTTTTTTTACACAAACTTAAGATATATATTATTGGAAAACTGGGGTCTAGTATTTTGAAAGATTCATTTTAAATATAAATTCTATATTCAAAAGTTTCAATACTTTATTTTTTTATAATAAAATATCTCATTTTACTTAATCATTTTATTTACAAATTTGAAGTTGCAAAATATTTTTTCATTAAATTGAAACAGTATCAAAAATTTAGGCAGTTAATTTGATTTTTTAAATTGTTTTTAGTTGTTCAATACTATACAAAGAAAATTATATTTTATTTTTTCTTTATTGGAGTCATATCTCTATGATTTGTTCTTTTTATATTTGGGTTTAATGTCAATATTCAGATATGGCGGAAAAGGTGAGTACTATTTAAAAAAAAACTTCAAACTTTAAAATTTTTTAAATTGTTGGTACCAAATATTGATAAAAAAAGAATAAGATAATTAAAAGAGAAAACATGAAATATTGCCAATGAATTGACTAAATAGCGCAATAATTTTTAATGGTTTTATTAAATCAATATATTATAAATAGTTTTGCTTTTCAAAATATTTCTGTTTTTAATTATAGTCATTATATAAAAATGTAAAAATAAGGGGTAATAAAAATAAGGAAAAATAAGCTGCAAAATATTTTCTTTTGAGATTACATATTATATATATACACTCATGTCCATAAATTAAATAATGAAGTTCAGGCAAAGAAAGAGACAGAAGCAAAACAAATTTGACTTATTTGTAAAGACTATTTCTTAAACAAAAAGGTAAAGAGCAAAAAAGATGCTATATGTTTGACATAATTAATAAAATTGCGATTTTTACTCCCTGAGCAAATTTCAAAAAAGAACCTATTTACAAAAAACAGTATAACATGGTTAGTATGATGGTTAATATGGAGTATGTCTCCGGACGATGCAATACAGGCCTTACAACGCCTAGGTATGCTGAAGTATCAAATTATCAATCTGATCTTGGGGAATATTACACCATCTCATCAAGCACTGCCCTCCGAAGTTCCGGTTGACAGGTGGGAGGGGGTTGACGGGTTGCAATTCGTCGGCCAAGCATATCCATGCTCTCATTGATTCAAGTCCGGTGAGTATGCTGGCCAATCCATACGGGGATATCCTCCAATTGAAGGCATTCGTCTACAATGTTTGCACGGTGAGGACGGGCGTTGTCATCCATAAACAGAAATTCGGCACCCATGGCGCCCCGAAACAAACGTACATGTTGTTCCAGAATGACATCCCGATAGATGTGGCCTGTCATCGTTACACTCTGAACATGCAGGTCGTTCTGGAACCAAGAATAATTCCTCCCCCAAACGAGCCATCCTGCACCAGCGTAACGGTGTCGTTCAATGGTGTTCTCTTGGTGGCAAGGGGTACCTGGCGCTCTCCCATATGAAAGTCCGGCGAGAATCAGACTGCAAACTAAACCTGGACTCGTCTGAAAACATCACACAAGACCACTGTTGCGGTGCCCACAATGCATGCTCTCTACTCCAGGTTAATCGCAGGCGACAGTGAGTTGCGGTAAGTGACATCTTCTGACAGGCCTACGAGCATATAACCAAAGTGCCCTAAGCGTCTGCACACGGTCTGCCTTGAAACTGTCGTACCGGTAGCTGAAGAGAGCTGACGAAACAGGTCTGATGCTGTGCTCCGTCTGTTTCTTTTGGCAGTAACTGCTAAATACCGGTCCTCATTCGGCGTTGTAACTCGGGCGACCTGTGCTGTAACATCTACACACATTACCATCATCTTGGAATCGTTTCAAAGCCTGGAGAGGACACTCTGGGCGATTCCAAGTTCCTCGGATACTTCCAGCTGTGTACGTCCCACATTCCAGTCGTCCGATAATTCTACCACGTAAAAAATCATCAAATGCTTCCTTTGTGCCATAGCTATGCGGTTATTGCACTGAAAGGCTTTTTAAAGCGCTTGTGAACAATTTTACTTCTTTGCCACCATTCCTTATATGCCCCTTCTACACTCTCGTCATTGTGACGTACTATCTGCGCCATCTGGTGGTTTCCTGTAATTTGCATATTCTTCTTCAAGATGTGTGTGATAATTCTACAGGTGAAATTTTTATTTTTTAGAGTTCAATTTCTGTGTGATTCTGAATTATCCTTAATTTATGGACATGCGTGTATTATACATATATGAAGCATTTTTATATGTTACTAGAAGACCGGCCACGCGTTGCTGTGGCTTTCTTGTATTTAGTTCAATTATTAGATACTATAATGGTATCGTTAAGGAAGTGATTGGTAAAGAATGATGAAAAGATCAAATTAAGTTTCAACGAATAGAAAATGTTTAATTTTTATTAATTTAATGAATGAGGTAGATAATGTTGATTTTTAAGACTGTTTTATAATTATTTTACGTAATATAATTTTTAATAATCATTACTTTCATTTAACTAAGAACTAAGCGATGAACAATATTTTCTTGTTATTCTGTCTTTCGTCGAAATAAATAAATTCGATGGTTTTCGAACACGTGAGCATGCAACATACAGCTGCCCATGGGAGAAACACGGATTCTGAGGTTAGGTTTTTGGTGGTCGTTTACTGAAAATGATAATTGAAAAATACAATACAATTAAAATAAAATCGGGATATAATAAGAAAAAACTTTAAAAAAAAAATTCACAATAAAATACAAATGCAAAACGATCGTTTAAGGTACACGAACACCTTCGAAGGAATTTTTATCTTTGTACACATTTTTGGATTGAATGTATCTAAAAACTAATGATTTCTCATAAAAAAATGTCATTATTATTATTTTTAATTTTTATAAGCTAAAATAAGGGTAAAAATGGCCAAAAATTGATACTGTTACAAAACCTGAAATCAAATCAATATTTTTAAATTTCTAAGTTTGTGAATAGACCTCTGGTAAATTTATATCTTTATTATTTTGTGCTAGTTTAAATGCTGTCGACACAAAATTCTTCAAAATTTGCATGTAATTCAAGTTTAACAATTGAAATAAAAAATATTTATGTAGCTATAATCATTTGAGAGGTCTATTCCCCTGTAAATATTTATGAAAAACATAAATACAAAGTTTTGTAGCATTTGGATCAAAATTACTTGTGTTATGGTGTTTCACATGATAACAAAAGCATAAAAATCCATTCTGAGAAAAGCTAAAAACAACTTTTAATTAGATATATTACTTTTAAAAATGTTGTAATTATATTAAAATGCCATTGAATTATCAAGTTCATAGTCTTATTTATTAAAAAATATAGTTTTGTTTTTCCTTAAAAGCTGTAAATATTTTCTGAGCTTTGTTTTGAAAAAGTTAAAATTTGCTCGACAAACTTTTTTTTTACAACTTCCTGCTATTTGCAAAGGCTTTTTAATATGAAATGATATGAATTTAAAATATTTAGCCTTTTTGCAAGTGTTTTGATTAAATATATTCAAAACCTTTGAATTTCACATAAGAATATCAACTTTAACTATTCTTTATACAATTTATTCTTTAAAATATGGATAAACATTGCAAACAATGTGATATTGTTGCAAAATTTATAATTCAAAAATAAATAAAAACATGAATAGTTTTTCCTTTGCAAGTATTTTATGCTGGGAATATCCTTATGTAGGTAATATACTGTTTTCAAATTTATATCTCAATTATTTATACATGTTTGTATGCTTAAAGTTTGTCGACACAAACTTTTTTTTACAAATTTACAAAATTCTTAGTTTAAAAACTATAGTTTAAATTCCATTCATACATTTAAAGAAAACTTTTTACATGAAGTTTCAAAGCATTTAAAACAGAAATATTTTTATTGTGATGTTTTGAATGAATACAAAATGCATAAAAATTCAAATAAGAAATAATTAAAACCAACTTTTAAATATAAATAAAAACAAATGTACATACATAAAAATGTTATTGAGCTTTAAATTCTCCTTTATTAATATAAACACTTATTTATTTGTTTTGTTTTCTTTAAAAAACTTCCAACTTAAAAGTACCATTTATCAATTTTTCTTCGACAATATTCAAAACACTCAAATTCTTTGTTTTTCAAATAACAAAAGTTTTAAAATAAAATGTCCTTGATTTTCAACTTGCAACTATTATAATACCTTTTATAATATTTTAATGTTATCATTATATCAAATAATTGCAGAGTTTACTTCATTTTTCACACACTTTACAAAAAATCCTTAAAATTCATCATCTTTCTTTAAAATTATATTGTCATATTATATTATCTTGTTAGATCACATTTCATTTTTAGAATTCTTAATCAAATACAACACATGTTGACAAACTTTAAGCATAGAAAAGTTCAATGTTTTGATTCACAACTTTTCATTCAATATATTTATTCAAATTCAAACTTAGAAAATAAAAAAATATTGATAATCAAATCAGGTAATACTTACATACATTTGATTTATTTCTCATAGAAATAATATAAATTTCATACAATATAATTTTCACAAAATTTAAAGTAGTACATAAAACAATAATATTCAGAACATGAGAATTTTACGGTTATGTAGTACAGGCATCGAGACACGGTGCCATCTTTTTATTGTGGTATATCTTTCGTCTGTGGTGGAAACAAACTTTTTAATTCAACGATGAAATTAGTGCAAATAAAATTCTGCAATTAATTATCGAAATAGCAATAAAATAGTCATTATATTGTTCGAAAAATGAAGCTACGTATTCCTCTAATTTGCAGTATTGCAACCCTAAAGAAATTGGCGAAAATTCAGGGTTGCAAGATTGGCGCCTTCCTCAATGGTAAAAAAACATTACACTGTTGCCACTACATTGGTTTTTGCCAAAGAAATATTAAAAAATATTTAGGGGGCCACCCTTATCACTAGGGGTTTAAAAAAATAGATTACGACCGATTCGCAGACCTACCAAATATGCACAAAAAAATTTTCATAAGAATCGGTCAAGCCGTTTCGGAGGAGTTTGGCAACAAACACTGTGACACGAGAATTTTATATTAGATTAGTTGTTATAACAAAAATATTTTTTCGTTTACTTTCAACTTATATTAAAATATTTACAACCAGCCATATCGTAATAATATTTGTAATGCTTAACAATATTTCTTAGAGGAAAATTATTTAATTTATGAGTAATTTTCTGATGATATTTGTTGATGATCAATTTTGTTGATGTCTGATGATGTTGCTGTCTGTAGATTGTTTCATTTTACGTTTATGATAAAGTCATACACTGAATATTCATGTATATATAAAAAAACTAAAATTAGAATTGCGATTTTATTGCTGTATTTTTTATTGTGTACAATTTTAAGTAAAAATATAAAGGACAAGTAAAAGATATTAAAAAATTTTAATTTTAAATGCCCTAGTAAATATTTTAAATCAGTTTTTAAATTTACAAATATAAAAAGCCTTTAAAAATATTTCATTACAAATCCCTCTGAAAATTATATGTGCTTTGATACTCAGCATAATTATAAAATATTAAATTAATTGTAGTAGAAGTTTATAAAAAATATCTACAAGGTCCTTCTCGAGGTCTTTCCACATAATACGTAACAGATGACAAAGATTATTGTCTACTTACATAAGAAGATGCAACATAAAATGTACTGATCATTCTCAATCTTTGAAAACACTTTTCAGCATTTGTAAATCGCATTAAAAGTGTCCAAAAAAAACCCAATATTATATAAAATAGTTACAGGGTAAGTCTCCAGGATCTTTTCACATAATACAAAAAGATACTAAAAGAATCTTGTCTCTACGGTCACGAGGCTAAACAAAGACCAAAGTGCATTCCCGAACCATAAAAACATCCATGCCTCGGGGAGCCTGATCACTTGGCCGCTCGCCTACATAAGAAGATGAAACAAAAACGTACAGATCATTCTCAATCTTTGAAAACACTAAATCGTTAAAAGTGTCTAAAAAAAGCCCCAATATTTCATCGAATCACTGACTCATTTAATGTATCTGGGAGGGAGAAATTAAATTGCTATTGTAAGACCAGTTTACAGAAATTTCTGGATCAACAAAAGTTAAAAGTAATTGCCAGAAACATGTGCTTTTTTCGTCCAACGAATGGACCATCCGCATTTGGAAAGGCCAAGTCCTTTCCGTAACCGTTCGTTTTGACAACAAATTGCCTTTTCACGCGGATGTGACAGCCGATGGAGAAAGCCGGTCTCTCTTCATTTTAAAACAAAGAACACCCTGTGGAAGGGGAGAGGGGACTTTTACTTCCCGACGCCTTCGAATGTTCTAACAGGGGGTGCAGGAGATGGGAGGAGTCCTTCCCCTTTATTCGATTATAACTTCCACTTTGCTACGGTCCTTAAAATGCCTCCCAAATATTAAGTCAACAGCTCCAACAGTTAACTTTTTTATGATTATATTTCGAACGAAAAGGAAGGGAGGGGGGGAGGGGAGACGTTCCGTAGAATGTGTTGCTTTCACCTTCTTCTTTCTTTTTTTTTTTTATTATATTTTATTCTATTTTAGATTTTTATTATTTTTTTTTTTTTTTTTTTACCGAAGCTTTCTAATCAGTTTAAGAGTTCGAACTAAGGGAAGAGAAAAGTTGAAGCCTATTAGAAACCCCGCCCACCGGTCGAGGAAAAGAACCAATCACTGTACGGCGCGAATTAAGGATCTTTAATCTGATTACCCCTCCCTCCTTCAGTAACCCCCTACCTCATCCATCTCTAACGAGCTAATGGATCGTACATAGTCCCATTTTTACCCTTTGTTTCTTCTTCATGCCCCACTCCCTTTCTTCTTCACCCCCTGCCCGAACGGCTTTTCATTAAAGTGTCTAGGCACCTTTCTCCCACCCCCCAGACGATATTTTTGGGCTAAAATAAATAATAAATCTCTAAAGGAACAAGAAAAAGCAAAGACGATGAAAATGAAAAAAAAAAAAAAAAAAAAAAAAAGTGCATATACCCTACAAGAATGAGGAAGGTTTGATGGGAAGGAAAAAAAAAAAAAAAAAACTGCAAAAGTTTTCTTGATTTTGTTACATTTGAGAAAAAGAACCTTGATAGTGAAATTACGTCAAAGCTTTTAGATTCCACTAAAACCCAAGAAGCGGGGTAAAAAGTTTAGACTGTACAATAAGGGAGAAGGGGGATAGGTGCAAGTCCTCCCCTTTTAAAAGAAGAATTAGGCACTACTTTAACGAAGGTGACATTTTGTTAGCTGCTTAAAACTTTCGTAATGTTTGTTCATGTTTAGAGCATTACAAGAATAAATAAAGCTTTTTTGCATTAAGGTTATTTCGTAAGTACCTTTTAGAAGGTTGCTCTCTCTCTCTCTAGACTTCTCCTTTTTTTTTTTTTTTTTTTTTTTTTTTTCCCTTTTTATTTATTTATTAGTAGCTTTCTTATTGGATTTTGTTCCATTAAAACAAATAGTTTTAATAAAAAAAAAAAAAAATTGTAATTTTTATAATAGAATATAGTAGTTAGAATAGAAACGAGTTAAAAAGTTTAAATCGTTAAAAAGTAACAAAACTCGTATATTATTTTGATTTAGGTAATGTAAATTGTTGATGTCATTTGTAATTCTTTAATTTTTTTATTTTACTTTCTTTGTTTATGGCATATGTATAAAATGGCAAATATTTTTATATATTTATGGCAAATATTTCTTTATGGAATATGCCTAAAAGACAAATATTTTTTATGGCATGCATAAAAGGCAAATATTTTTTATATTACAAACAAAAGGCAAATATATTTTTATTTTTATGGCACATATTTCTTTATGGCATATGTAATAAAATATATTTTCTTTATGGCATGTATAAAAGCCATAATGTTTTAAAATAATTTATCTTAAGAATTTTGTAAAATGAGAAAAAAAAAATTGTTTTTCCGATAAAAGTAAATTTGTAAAATAATCTTTTAAAGCGAAATATATGAACTTAAAATTATCCTAAATAAAAATGCAATAATATTTAAACTAAAAACTTTGGAAATCATAAAAACATGCGCAGTGGATAAATTAGTACATTTTAAAATAAAATTGTTTTATTTTGTTTGATATATGTAAAAATACAATTAAATCAATACTTTTGTCAAGATAACTTATTTAATTTCTTACAAAAAAAAAAAAAAAAAAAAATCAACAACTTTAGCTTCTTTGACTTAAAGTCTTAAATTAATGAATATTAAAAATATTTTTTTTTCTGTCTTTTGAATTACAAAACATTTACTTTTTAGTTACTTAGCAAAAGCAATCAAATGAATAATTTTTATAGAACACCTCTCATTCAGTATGAAAATTGAATCGATGAAGCCATGTTTTGGCACTAAATAATTTTTTTATTATTTATAACATTCTAGGCTGTTCAATCTCATTTTTTTTTTATTTTCATCATTAAGTACATTAATAAAAATAAGACAAAAATTCAGAATTTATTTTTGGATTTATAATTACACCTTTTTTTAGTTTTTCTGTAGTTTAAAAAAAATCTCTTTTTGAAAAAAAATTCGTTAAATGAATTTGAAAATATAAAATAAATTATTAATGACTTAAAATTGGAAATATTTAGATTATTTTATTTATATAAATGAACAGTATGATTCAAATTTAAGAATATAGTAGGATAATAAAATGGATTCTAAATTTGGATTAACAAAATATTTTTTTCATATTTTTATATGGCTTTAAAAAATAGCTATTTTAGTTTATCCGAATTTATCATTTATATTGCTGCATGCATTCAATGGCGTATAATTTTTCCAAATTTTAATTTGCGAATTTTTGATCTGAAAATTGAGATTTTTAATTTATATTTAACATCACATTTTATACTTGTAACTGAGACATTGAAAATGTCTCAGTTACAAGTTAAAAAGTTAAGATCAAAGATATATAAGAAGAACAATATCTTTTGAAGCAATTATTTTGTTATACTTTCAAATGAAATAACAAAATAATTACTTCAAAAAAAAATAATTGCTTCAAAAGATATTAATTGCCTTTATTTATCTTTTCATATCTGCAACTATTGCAGATTTTCGTCAGTTCTTACAGATATAGTGAGAATTAATTTTTTTTTTTCATGCTAGAATATTCCTCATTAATTAAAAATAAGTTAAAAAAAGAAGAATTGCACTACAGCTTGCAAGATTTTCGAGTCTATTTATTTTGCTAAAAATTGTGTGATAACCAAACGTATAGCTTGAAAACAATGCACATTAAACAAATGAAATCAAGATTTTTATAAGATCATTCAAAAAGAAAGGGAATAGGTCATGCATTTTTTTTTTAGTTTGAAGACATATTCTTAAGACGTGCATTCGTAAGATGAGTCTGCTTTGACATTCTTAAGGTTGTTTTTCAGAGGATACTGAAGTAGATGAAGTAGAACATGTCAATCAAAAACTTGATCTCATGCCCACTCGAGCTTCGGATTGGCTGGAGTCCTACGATGTAAGATGCTCATTTCCAGTGGAAATCAGCTTTATTTTTTGATTTGCAGAAACGAGCCTGCTTTCAATTTTCTTGTATTATTGCTTTAATTCTACGGCTTTGAAACATGGACTTTGGTAAGATCTGATGAAATCCATTTAGATATATTTGAGTGGGAGACTTGAAAGGCTACTCTTGGAGGTGTTAGGAAAGTGATTGTTGGAGAAGACGGTACAAACGCATAAATTTATAAATGTTATAAAGACCCTGATATTATAAAATTTATTAAGGTCAACAGATTAAACTGCTCAAGTATTTAGTATGATTGATTTAAACCCTGTAAAAAGAATCGTTTTGGCAAAGCCACAGGGACAAAGAGGACGACTCAGTTGCGATAGATAAACGCAGTTGAAAAAAGATTTTGCTCTACTAAAGGTTAAGAATTGGAAATCCTTGTCATCCAGAGGAATGCATGGAAATCTCTTCAAAAGGAAATCCTTGGCCCACCATGAGCTGTCGTGCTATTGATGATGATGATGATTGTATTAGTTAAAATGAATCTTAATAACATACAGAGTGTAAAGAGTTAAACTACCCCAAGTAAGCAGCATCTGCTCATTTCGTTGTTGTAATTGCAAAATAACTAGATTACCAGAAAGCAATTACTTGCCGTGGGCATGAAATGCTTACGATTTTACCAAAGTCCCATCTGTACAATCTGTACTTGACTAACTTGACATGGAAACATGACAATTTTTATTGAGAAATTCAACTTTGCAATTCGTTCTTTAATGTCTACTCTTTGTTAGTTGACGTTGAAACAGTATTAATATCTTATTATTCTGAAATTGAACCAAAACATGTAATTGCAATTATGAAATTGAGACATAAAACAAAAAAAAAAGGGCATAGAATAGATTTTCTATTTTTTAATACGGTTTTTTAAACGGAAATGATATGATGATATCAAATTTTAAAGAAATTAATGTACCATTTCATTAATTATAATTCATTAATACGATTTATGTTACCAATTTTAATTGATATAAAAAGTCTGCTTTAATCAATTTTTAAGTGACGTTATTTAAATAAATTCACAGAAAAATAAGATAAATAAATCAAATAATGTATACAAACAACGTTTTTTTATTAAAACTTTTATTTATTTTTTTACTTTTTTAATTGCAAATCTGTTGTATAATTTTTTTAACCAGTTTAGTTTTACATATAATTCAGATTAAGTACAATTATGAACAAGATCGATGAAAGCAAATTTTGTAAACGATTTTGGGTGACGTAACATCAAAATTATCACATGACTGAATCTTTTATTGCCTTTTTTTATTCAACATTTCTATAAATTGACACGTTAATAACATAGTCTACGTTAATAATATACTTTATATCTATTTCATTAAGGTGTTTGGCATAATTTTCAAGTTCCATGACATTTCAGTTTTGTTCCAACCACTTCGAAAAGAACAAAAAATAATTTCTGAAACAAATTACCTCCATCCTTATAACTTTTCTGAAATTAAAACATTATCTGCAGAATAAGCAACAACAAAACTATGGAAAGAAGAAGAATAAAAAAAATAAAAAATAAATAAAAGGGAAGAAAAACCTAACAAACAACACCCAAACCGAAAAAGATGTGTAATTCGCACAGCTTATTGAGCTCCCCTTCCCTTTTGAGAACGCAAAATCTATACACACACACACACACACACACAGCCGACCAATTTTCAGCCAAATCACATCAAATCCTGTCGGAAATAAGCTTTCACATTAAACGAAAATGCAATAAAAATAACTAACCGGGAAACCTTTGACTGTTTCTTCTCTTCTTCGTTTTTGCGCGTTGCTGAGGGGAGGGGGCAGACAGCAGGGGGGCCTGTAGCGAGTGACAGGCTGAAATGTCGAAGATAGGAACCGGCAGAAGGGGGGTCGGACTTTTCGGTCGTGCCATATTGGGCCGATCTCGAGTCGACGTTTTAATCTCCGCTTTGCTAATTGGTTAGTGGGCACTGCCACTTAGGGTGCAATTAACGCCCCCTCCTTCCCTCTGCCCTTCCACCCGGAGTACGTGAGCGCGCCGTATCCATGGAAACGCAACGCATCCGCGGAGGATGGATCTCGGAGCAGTGGGAGAGAGAGAGACAGGAGTTGAGTTGTTCGAATGTAATTTTTTCTCTCCCGCCCCTTTTTTTCAGTGTCTTACTACACTAAAGCACGTGTGTGGAAACGATTTAGAATATCTTAGTGATGAGCTTGATGTTAGAAATTGATTGCGGCTTATTTTTCTTTCGTTAAAGGTTTGAAATTATGTGTGTTTTCATGGTGAAGTAACAGAAATATGGATTAATAAAGTGTAATCATATTATATCGGATGTTGTCATGGTTATTATAAAATGTCGATAATGAAATAAATGATGGGAACTCTGTTTTGATAGGTCAAGGATAAGTTTTCAAGCGTTTACGCATTGTGATCATAATTGTATAAGTGACAAAAAAAGACAAATATATAAAAAATAATTAATAAATAAATAATCAATCCATTTGCAGGAAAATAACAAACCAGAAATATTTTTGAGATTTACTTTAAACTTTATTCTAAATGTATTTTAAACAAAGAACATTTAAAAAAAAAAAAAAAGGCATTTTTATCTTTAAGTTTGTCCTGACTTTGATAGTAGATTTTTCTCTTTTTAAATACATTTGCTTCAGATTTAATCAGAAATAAATGCTGATAGGTTTAATTTATTCAAATATTTTTTTACAACAAAGCTTCTTCGATAAAACTTTTAAACTTCTTAAGTTATAAAAGCAAATTACTATTTTTAAAATGTTCACCAAGATTCTTTTATATTACAATATCCTACATTTTTATAGGTCATATTTTTTTTTTGTAGAGTAATTCGTGTTACAGTCATTTAAACCGAATTAATTATGCATTTCCTTTAAATTCACACTTAAGTAAGGCTTGAATTATATTATTATTATTATTATTGAAATATTTTTATATGAAATTAAAATAGTATTTTTATCCAGAAACATAATTAATAAAATTAAATCATTTAGCTTGCCCTTCAAATTTATACATGGGCATTGAATGAAATTTTCAGACATTTCGTATTTGTAATACACGAATTTATTTATAAATTTATAAATCTCATATTTGCAATATAGCATATTTATAATCATATTTATATTCTAATATAATTCCATATTTGAGGCTTCGTAAAACTAAAATAAAGATCATAACTGGATTTTATATATTTCGAAAAGAAATGTTTAGCACGAACATTTTTTACTGTTACTGAATTAAGTGAAGGTGAATTTGCAGAGAAGAATTTTTGTATTGTCAAAATATAAATTCGGTCAACAAACCATCTTCTTTGAAGAGTGTTGCACGACGCTGATTTTGTAAGGATATGTAGAAAAAGGAAAGATCAGGTAATTCCTATTTTGTGGAATTACGACAGTTTACTATGTCAGCGACACTTAAATTCCAAAACCTCTGATGCTTGAAATCAACTTAGTCATTCACTGCCCATGGCGAAGTCCCATTTTTGCTTCATAAATTGTAATGAGGTAGTAATTATAGAATTTTCTTTATTATTTTACTATTTCATTTTTGTACGCTTGATTCTGATTATCACATTACTCTTCTCTATTCTGAGCTATCTTTTCTATAAAAAAGCAGATTTGTTAGTGTAATTACTAGTACAGATTTTAATTGAATTTATTTAAATGTTAAATAAATTATATAATAGACATTGTATTAAAATTATATACTCAAATCGCTATATAATTTTTATATAGGAAAGAACGCTAGCATTTTAGAAATAAAATAAAAGTTCAATTTAGATTGCATATCCCATAAAAGTTAATACATTACTTCTTCTGGTTAGCTTGTCTAGTGTTTTATAGATGATTTATTTTATTCATAACAACTCCTGGGACTAAATCTACATAAGGAAGTTGTAAATAATTAACTCTCTGTAAGTAACATTGTAATAATCTATTGAAAAAGACGAAACAAAATGAACAGAAAGATATATAAATGCAATAATTTGTTATTATAACATGCTATGTCAGTCCTGACTTATGATCGTAATAAAAACAGATTTTTTAAATAAATTCTAAAAATTAAATCTTGTTATAAAGTAACACAATAATCTAATGATGTAATTTAAATTTGTATTTCCTTTGAAAGAACGGATTTGGAAGAGTTAAAGAATCAATCTTGCAGTTTATTAATTTGCACGTCAGGTTAATAAAAATAAATTAAAAGGGTACTTACGTATCAACGGTACCTTGGCGACAGACTTGGCGATTTTAAGTGTCGCCAATCTTTATTATTCGGAATAAAAATATTTTGAAAGCGTTTTGATTTCAAATGAAGTGTTTCATGTATATTTTATTATTTGGAACAAAAATTTTAAGTGTAGATTGGCGCCAAATCTGTAGCTGCGTTGGCGCGTGTGTGCTTTTATTGGCGCAACTGTCGCCAAGGCACGTAAGTACCATTAAAGTCTTAAAAAACTTAAACCATCTTTATGTTATGAAGTCATCACGCTATTCACTAGAAAAAGACGAAACAAGATATAGAAGAAGGCATTAATTCAATAATTTGCTTTTATGCTTATCAATTTACCGGCAATTAATTAATTATATTATCCAAAGATAAGCTTAACTTGATAAACATTCTACGAAGTATAATCTCTTATCACTTTATATTCTATACAATCTTTACAAACTGGTCTAAACTTCTTAATGTAAATTAATTTACAATGAATACTTCCCTACCACTGATATGGGAATCGAATTACCGAAATCCTCTGCTAACCAGCCCAACGAAGACTTTATTTACAGTGGCAATCCCTTTTATTGGTATGTCGCTAACGTGATTTACTCGGCCAACCCTTTTGTGCCGCTTGAATAGCAATTAGGGAAGGGGCACGATGCCAACAAGAACCACGCCCTTCTTACTCCTAACCCCACAAAAGATCGTTCGCTATCTTTTCTTGAGAAGTAAGATTTTAGATGAATTTATTATAAAAGGAAAGATATTTAAATAATGTAAAGTAATGAGATCGATATTAGAAAATTTATTCGTTAAATAAGTTACTAAAATTTTGCATTAAACAACATTTAATTAAAATTTGGGTACTTATTAACGATACTTGGCGACAGTTGCGCCAATAAGGGCACACGCGCCAACCGCAGCTACAGATTTGGCGACAATCTAAACTTAAAATTTTTTGTTCCAAATAATAAAATATATATGAAACACTTCATTTAAATTCAAAAACGCTTTCAAAATATTTTTTATTCCAAATAATAAAAATTGGCGACACTTAAAAAAAATCGCCAAGTCTGTCGCCAAGGTACCGTTAATACGTAAGTACCAAAATTTGTAAAGTGATTCAAAAATTGTTTCATTGACATCATTATCTTACGTCATCATTATCTTTCGTTATCATCGTCATCTTACGTCAAAATCAAAAAGTTAATCGATAAAATTCAAAATATAATATAAAAATTATTTTAAACAAAAGTAAAATATAAATTTTAGTTTCGTACAGCAAATATGGCGTTTTAAGTGCTGAGAAAAACATTGTTATTGAATATTTATTTCGTTAAATGCCCAAGCACAAGTTTGAATGACAACTAAACGAATCAACTTAAATAATGATAAACGATTACGATTTAAAATTATATTTTTATTTAAAAAAAATAATTATGTTTTTAAATAAGAATATAATTTTAATTTCATGTAAAAATATTTTATGAAAATTTCACAAAGATTCTTTAATAATAATAATAACAATAATATTCTATTTCGAAATCTATGTCTATGAGCATTTTAAGGAAACATGATATTATATTAGTTTAAAGATTGCAATTCAAATTACTTTTATAAGAACAAGGAAAAAATATATAAAAATAAAAATATGTTTTAATGTAAAGATATTATTTTGCACATTTTTTTATGATAATACTTTTTTGAAAATAGTAACTTGTCTTCACATCTTAAGAAATTAAGAAATTTATTAAAGCAGCTTTGACAAATAATATTCAATTATGTTAAACGTATTTGAATTTATTTCTGATTAAACTTGAACAAATTACTGTTTCAAGAAAAAAAAAAGAAAAAAGTTACCATTTTGATTTTTACATTTTGAATATTTTTGTCTAAAATACATTTTGAGAATAAAATCTATCGCATCTTTTAGGTTATTCTTTAAAAAATATAAATAATTATTTTATTCATATTTAGATTTTTCGAGCTTGAATGTTTCTGTCTAAGAGACAGATAAAATTGACAGGCGCGCTTTCAATAATTGGAAATTGCTTGAATTCTAGTAGAAAACATCCCAGGTTGTGATGTATATACAATAAAAAATTTTATCAGCTAAGATGAATATCCCATAAGTATTTCGTAAATGTTTACTAATGATCTAATAAGTCATAGAGAATTCATATCGATTTACTACCATATGTTTTATTTAATGTTGTGGTTGTGAGATTTTCACTACAAATAAATATATTTAAAAAATTCGATTAATTTCCGAAAAAAAAAAAAACATAGACACAATTTAGATTATGCTTTTAATATTTTGATGTTATGTCCTAAAGATTGTTGTTTATCTTAATTTGCTTTTGGCAATCTTGTTTACTCTCGATTCAGTTCCGTTTCATAATGTCATTTAAGAACAAAAAAATTAATATTTTTCGAAATAAATCGTATTTTAAAATATTTCAATGATAACGTATGTCAAATGTTTAGGTATATATACATATATATATATATGTATATATTAATTTAATTTTCTGTGAATAAGTATTTTCATTGTTTAAAATCAGATTTATTGATGTAGATTAAATTGAATGTAAAAATGATACGCAATTTACATTTTGTTATTTCATTTTTTAAAAAGTCATTATCGAAAAAAAAACATTGGGAAATCTAAAACAAATTCAATAATGGGATTTTTAAACAATATTTATGTACTTTTTCGAAAAATTCTAAAACAGGAGAGGGAACAAATAGTAAACACTTTACTGCAACCAGAGATTTTCACTATTCTGTAGGACACAAATAAGCTTCTAAATTCCTCTTTTCCAATTTCGAAATCCCGTCGCCCCCCTCCCCATGTCTGTCAACACTCCCCCTCCGTCTTCCAAAATGCAAATCGAACGCGTGCCTCCCCCTTTTGAGGTGCCAAAGAAAACGCAAAATAAAAGGAAGAAAAACCCTGACTCAAGAATTTCCCTGGGCTGTAAACACTTGACTTGACATCAGCAACGCCAATTCCATCTGGACCTGCCGGACACCTTAATTGGTTCTCCGTGTGTGGGCGCGCGTGTTCGCAACAGCCCCCCACACCTCATCTCTTCCTTCTCTTCCACTCGCTGAGTTACGCAAAATGCAGTAGTAGTACTTCTGGAGTTAGAATATTTGTGAATGATAGAATAGAAATGCAAGATTACTAACATAAATTTTATTCCTCATGTAGCATTGTTGATTTTAAAAACGATTTTGGAAATTTCATTTAGTTTTTAAATCACATAATTATTATAATGACTAAGAACTGTCTTTATCTTTATCTTTTTAATTTTGTCTCTGTAATTTCCCTTTAATATTAATACAAATATTCCAAACAGTAAGTTTTTTGATGTAATTCGTATGTGATTTAATTTCGAATTATAATCTAAAAATGATCCATAATCATGAATTACTGTTTATTTCATTATGAATAGAATATTAACATATAGGAATTAATTGGTTATGATACTTTTAAATTACAACTAATCATTATAATAATAAATAGCTATTGCTAGTACAATATTTTAAAGCAAGACAAATTCTGCCGAATATCTTTTTAAGAAATAAAAATAACTTTTAATGTTACATTTAAAAAAAGTTAGTTAATGTTATGGATACATTATTGTTATATTAAATTCTAAACTTAATTGAAAATGATCAGCTGTTTATTAATATTTCGCAGCAATCAATAGCAGAAATAAAGGAATATTGTTCAATTTAAATTCTTTTATTTTTAACGTGGTTGTTTGATGTTTTTAAAAATCTCTAAATCACTGGAGAATTAATTTAAAGTCATTTATATTAATCGCCGAAGGCAAGGAAAACTCGTCTGATCGCTCGCTTTTTCTTGTGTTTTTTAACTAAAAGTTGGTTTAAAATTCCCTTTGTGCAGCGAAAAAGCAAATGGTTTTCTAAATGCTCAGTGGATCAAATGTTTTCTAATGCTGTATTAGATCAAATGTGGTTTTCTATGTTCTATTGGATCAGATTGTTTTCTTTTGCTGAATTTGATAAAAATGTTTTATTGCTATATTGGATCAAATGATTTTCTATTGCTCGATTTGATCAAATGATTTTCTGTTACAAAAATGGTTTTTCTATTTATTGATTACGAAAACATTTTTAATTTCTACTGGCTATGCAACCATGTAATAATCTTCAATTACTTTCAATTTCTACAGGATTAGTTTGGCTTACTTTTTACATATCAAATTTTAACCGTTCAATCAAGCTAATTTAAAAATTAGAATTAAAAATTAATATTATTATTTAAGAAATATGAAAATTTTTTTTTTAAAAGTACTTTTTTATGTTTTTAATAATAAAACAAGCTATTTATGAAGTATATCCTGATTCAGGCCCTGGGTTCTAAAGTATAAAGTATGATTTTTATCTTATTATGTAATTCTATACAATATTGTCATATTGAATTACTTCTTAATGTAAAAATACGAATTTACTCCCGCCATGTTTAAATAAATAATCTTGAAATTGATTTTTTCATGTCTGTTCCCCTTCTGAACTATAACCGCTTCACTGTATTTGTACACATATTTCATTTAAATTTATATCAAAAATATATTCAATGCAAAAGTGGTGTTTTTTTTATTTCCAAGAGTAAGCTTATTTTTCTAATTATTACTTTAGCAAATGAATAATAATATAGCAAGCAAAATGTTTGGAACAGAAAATGGAGCGTACTAACTTCAAGGTCTATTATTAACTGATAAGTTCGGGCAATGAGAAGGCCATATTGATATTAAAATGTCGTTTCTGCTTTGTTAATATGCATGAGACAACTGTAGGTTTCCTCATCAAATTCTATTGCAGGTGCAAATGGAAAATGAGAGAAATTTCAATTAGAATCCTATGGATGCAAACGTCATTTCAGATTCACAGCTGTACCATGCAGGTCGTCCCTCCCCTTTCCCTTCCTCCCTTCATTCCCTTTCATCTCTCCTCGGAATACTTTATCAGAATATATATGTTCCAAAGAGAGTGAGAGAGATAGAGAGCAGAGAGAACAAAAGAGAAAATTCTATCATCTGCGTGGAAAATAGAACGACTCCGAATTCATTTCTTCGTTCCTTTTGAGTTCCTGCAAAACGAAGGAGAAAGCGAAGTAGAGAGAAAAAAAGATAAAACATGAGATAAAAAAGAATAAAATAATAATAATAACTGAGAAAAGAAAGAAAAGTCGTCTGCTCCGTTATGAGATGCGTAAGTAAGTCACAGTCCAATCACGCGTCCCCAAACGAGATTGAGATTGAAGTAGGGGGAGAGGGAGGTAGGGGGTCGAGAGAAAGAGAGAGTTCTTAGATTCCAATCTTTCGGCGGAAATATGCAAATGGTGGAATAATGCGATTAAAGGGCGCATATCATCAAAGGAGAGTTGGCCGTCCCTCGAAAAAGTAATCGCTTAAGAGCATTAATTGAAGCCTTTCGCTTTTTCTTGCGCTCAGCCGCTAATTGACCCGGAGTCATTGCTTTTAATTACTCGCGCTAATTACTTTAGCGCAAGGATGTTCCCTCCTCCGCTCTGTTTTGGGCGTTGTTGTTTCTTTCTTCTTCTGGCGGCGTTAATTATCGCTTGTCCATAGCCTGTCGTCTTGTTCACCAAGCACGAATAGCTGGGAGAAGCAAGTCCTGCCTTTAACAGGAAAGGGGTTGGAGTTAGCGTGGAGGTGATTTGTGCCGAATTAGTCTGTTGGCAAAGTAGAACTTTCGGGATTACTTAACGATTTGCTCCTTGTTATGCTGCTCTTATTTATTTCGACTTCATAGTTATCGAATAATCTGTCTAACTTTCTTAACAACCGA